>JANHGL010022113.1:0-15570 GCA_024611195.1 Ceyx melanurus
TGGCAGGGGGGTTGGACTAGATGATCTTCTAGGTCCCTTCCAACCCCTAATATCTGTGAATCTGTGAATCTGTGAAATAAGTAGTGTATATGTCAGGAATTTAAAATATCATATATGCTCATAAAGCCAAACATATGTTCATGTCATATGTTCATAAAACCAAACAATCCAGGTACCTCACTAGGTTTTGGAAAACTTGTTAAGGATGTAATGCAATAATCTATTTTATATCCTTCATCTATTTTATCTATTTTATTTCCTTATTAAATATTTCCATTATGCCATTGATGGAATATTTTTAGAATTAATATAATCTGTTGCTATAATAATAAGAATACTAGCATAGCTATTTTATAAAATATGTTCCAGCTGAATGACCTAATTAGCTTTTAATAATGAGACCCATACTATGGATTTACAAAGCAAGCTATGGAGCTTAATGATTTCAAAAGCTATCACATTTACAAGTTAATGCAGTGTAAATTATTCATGAACATCTTATAAATAAGCATAGTAAGTTTTTTCCAGGGCTAATGTTGCCTTAGAATTTCTTCTGAAAAGTGCCTTTAGAAACAGAGTTTTGCGTGATCCTGTATTTCTTGTGTTCTTTGCAATTTTTTTTCACATGAAATGGTAGAAGTTTGGAAGTAGAATGTAATTTACCACCAGATTTCCTTCAGTCCATGTCTTGGCTAAGCCCTGACAATACCCATGGTTTAGGAGCAAGCAGAGGCATCAGAAGCACTCAGTGTAACATTCCACATTTCCAATCCCCTCTTTTAATAGTTTCTAGGTAGGGCTGCCAAGGCTGCAGAAGCCTCCTCCCCACCAGCATCAATATTCCCTTTGGCTCAACAGTGGTTCAGGGCATGCAGAGCTGAAAGAAAAGTCACCCAGAGTGGAGCACTGCTCTCCCACACCATGAAAAGCCTCTGCCCTTCCACCTCCCTACCTCTCTAAGTGACAGAAAGAATCCAAAGAAATCTCCCAGCGTCAAACCCCAGACAGCTGCGCAGAGGCATCAGCAATGTCCTTTGCCATCCTTGGGCAGGTTTGGGCTGGTTCAGCAGATTGAACTACTCCCCCACAAGTTGCAAAGCACCTGTGAGAAGTCACTAAATTTTATGAACTACACAAAATTTTTCTTACACAGGCTTATGCCAGTATCTTGCTGGGAAAACAACAGTCTTTCAGTAGCAGAAAGTGGCTCAAGCTTATAAAATGGAAAGAAATTGGGGTAGGTTCAGGAAGTATTTATATTTCTATACAGACTTGTTATCACTGCCATGCTTGGCCCTGCACAAGGGATTCCAATTGTCAACAGAAAGGGGAGTTCAGCTGCACAAGTTCAGGTTTGGACTTCAGCTGGTATCGTCTGTGAATGCTCTGAATTCAGTGCTCAGAACAGTTAAACTGTTTCACTGAGAAATGTAATTGGTGAGAGTATTTGAAAGTCAAGTCTTCTAGTGTAGAATCACCTCTGAAAAAAAAAAGTATTTATATGCAAAGTGTTCTAGAAGAGTTATATTTTTGTTATTGTGTATGTTACACATAAATTTACAAGTTTTAATTCTAGCTTAAGAACAACAAATAAACACACAGCAAGATTAAGGTGGGAATGCTTTCCCTATTTAATTACCGATCAGAGTTATGTATTGGCAACGTTGCTGATGATTTGTTTGTTTTCTTAAGTATGGTATTCTAGACATTTTCTCTGTTTTGTCATTTCACTTACCACTGCAGGCTCTAAGATGGCTAAGAAACACCAAATCATGTAGAACTGCAGACTTTCAGAAGCAGTAGCGAGCCCTCCTTTCCTGTCAGCTATTTTTATTTAGGATTGTTTTGATTTTGCTGGGTTTGCTGGGGTTTTGAATTCAAAGCAAGATCTCCCCAGGCCTCAGAAGGAGCTATGTCGTCCTCCTCATATTTCTGATCTGAATAAGTATATGCAAATGGAATTTTTAAGGAGGAGAGGAAAGAGTTAATTTCACAATTGCTCCTGGAGACCCAGAGAGTATAGTATTTTCTCTTGAAAAAGAAACTTGGCAAGATTTATTTACGTTATCAGGAAATAGGAGGGAAGATACTTGATGAACCATGTTCTTCTTATTCACTTGTTACATGGAGAAGCTGTTCAGTACAAATTTGCATTAATTAATTAGATGTGTTAATATCAAGCTTAAAAATTAAATCTGCTTCACGAATGAGCAATGTCAGCGAGGCATTTGGATAACAGGAATCAGGTGGTGCTTGACACAGTGTTCTCGAGTTGTGTGTCACCATGTTGCATTCTTGAGCCTTGTGTGACTTCGTGGGAGCAGTGCCAAGGTCAGGCAAACCATTATTTATAACAAATGACATTTTGAAGATTGTACATTCTTAAGTTTCTCTTGTCCTTTTTTCTTCTGAACTTTTGTCTTTGTCTTCTGATTTTGACTGTAAGCTCTTTGGAACAAGGCTCATTATTTCAGTGTTTGCAAAAAGGCCTGAGTTTCCACAGACCAGGCTTCACAGTTGCACTCACCAGGATACAAATGATGGCTTCACAGACATGTGAAATGGTGCTTTCTTCTCCCCTAGGAGAAGTATGTTGTTCTGAAACTGTCACCCACCATAAGGTCCCTCATATGCTCTTACAGCACAACTCAATTGTGGAGTTCAAGTCCACCTTACACCACTTGTCCAAACCATCCTTACCTGCCTCAGTCTCCACTGCAACCAGCACAGTCTCCTCTGGCAGACAGATCTAGGACCTGAGCACAGTCTCCATCTTCCCCCTCCAGATTCAGAACATGGCTTCATTTTTATTTCTGCTGCACAATATCTGCAAGATACCATTTTCGTACATATTGAGCCTTAAAATAAAACTTGACCAGCAATACATTGCCCATCTGATACAATCTTGACTCATAATTTAATGGCTCATCCCCTTCCAGAAACCTTTTGTGGCTGCTGCATGGCATGTACCACCCACCAGACCAGCCAGCCAGCCCGCACTGCCTCATTGCTCACCAGTTCCAGTCTCCCAGAAGACCCACTGCAGCTCCACAGACAGAAACCACCGTCATTTTCCCCATTCAGCTCCTTCAGGTCGATTTAACATCTTGTAATAGACATTTTCAAACAGCCTTTTGGGCTGAAAGACTTCCAGGGTCCCTGCACCATCACCCACGCACCGTACATACTTTATAAGCAGCCCAAACCATCAACACAATTTAAGAAACATGAAGAACAAGGAAACACACCAAGTGGCTATCCTTGGGTGTAATTTCACTAATACAACTGTTCAAGGATGGGTTGTTAATACACATTCTCCATAAAACAATCAATACTTGAAAATTTTTTTTCATCCTGTCCTTCTTCCAAAAGGTCTTCAACAGTTGGCCATTTTGAGATTATTTTGTTACGGCCTGCATTTGTAGTACATTGAATCTCCCAGTCACTTACCCACCAGGAACTAGAGATCATTATCACTTTGTTGCTTTGAGTTTATATTTTGATATGATAATTTACTGTCTAGATATTATCAATAGGAGCAGGAGGAGGCAGCCTGAACACCCTGGCTGTGATTTGATGGTTTGTATCTCTCCTTGTCAGGTCTTTAACCAATGATCTGCCCACTCAGGGGTTTCCCCTAAACTCCTGTGAATTATGCCCTGGTGCAGGATGAGAAGTGACTATTCAAAAAGATCACTCCTAAGTCTAAACAGCATCTACAGCCCATATGGGAAGGGGTGGTCATAAAGCACTCATTCACAGCCCTGGCTGATCACTGTCCTTGGCATTTATTAAGTAGTTAAATGGCACAAGTGGAAGTCAGAGCTATATTTCAGTCCTGCTGTATTTCAGTTGTAGCTTCACTAAAAAGCTTGTCAGCAACCCTTGATAGTTCATAGTGTGCATCTGGGGGAAGAAAAGGGAGCTTGTCTTTCACTACAATTTATTCTTTTATTTAACAAAAGGCTAACAACAGACAAGCTTCCTGACAGCAATGAATACCAAGCAGAGGAGTAGAACCAGAGCTTCCTGTTTGCCCAGACTTTGAGAAGATAGATGTGTTTATTTCTGCAGGCAACATGAGCAAAATTCCACCATTCATCTTAACCAGCATCCACCCTCCAGTGAAGGTCACTGCACTGAGCCCATTCCTCATTGTGGCCGAGGAGGCAGTGCAGCACATGGTACCCCTTAGCTCAGCACACCCCCACGCTCAACCTGCACTGCTGCCAGAGGCAGGTCACCCCCTGCCGTAACAGGAACAGCTTTCTGGATACCATGCAAGCCTCGACTGAAATAATTAACACCCCCTGTCAGCCACATGTACAGAACAACTGTGACCAAAGCTAAATTCCCATAGTATTACAGTCCCCAGAACAGGCTGCACCTGAGGCAACACCTCTGTGGCCCTTTGCCCACACTGGCTAAATAAATTCAGAAGCTAGGTGATGACAAACCTGAAAGCTGAGAGCAACCACAACATTCTGACTGTTTGTGTTTTTGAAGACAATGCATGTCTCTAAAAGTTCTCAGTTCCTGGACTACTCAGATCAGCAGATGCTTACTTGGTTGCATAGCAACATCCTCTTCTCCTCGCTGATTGCCAGAAGCCCACATGTTGCATAAAATACTTACATTTCTTGGTTCAGAAGGACTGAAGTTCAAGGTGTTCTTGCGCATCACTCCCAGTGCTGCTCTCTGGCTCCAAATCCCCACCTGGGCAACAAGTGGTGATGTTCAAAGCACTGAAATCACAGACCTATAATTTCATTTTTTTCTTTTTTTTTTTTCTTTTTTTTAAGGGCACAGTATGGTCCTTCTGTCACTTATGCATCTCCTGCTCTGAAACTAAAGAATAAAGAAGCACCCGTACAAGAAGAATAGGGATATTTACTTCCTAGCTACAGAGCAGGGAGAATCACATGTCTTCCTGAACATCTCTTATGCCCTCATTTTACTCCAAAATGCTCCAGGTGGAAAGCAAAGCCCCCAGAAGCAGTACCCAGGGTTAGCACAAAGCTTTTTTCAAAAGGACGTACCAGCTGAAGCTGGGACATGGGGCCAAACCCTGTCAAAAATGGAAGGGAGAAAGGGCTCTTCACCTAAATCCAAAAGAAGGGGTCCTAGCCATTTTTAATGCTGGATGGGGCTTTCATGCTCAGTGAATACAGGGAGCTTAGCCTGCTGGCAGGCAGCAGTGTGAGCATCCGAAGCAGTGCAGTGAGGTGTGATCTCCCACTGCACTAGAACGGGCACAGACACCTCCTGCTCCTGCCTCTGACCGTCTCCCTGCCTGTCTCTCAGACTTGTGTTTCAAAGGGAATAACAGCTTTTGGCACTTGACTCATTTTGCATTCTTTCTTTTTCCACTCTGCCTTGCTATGAGCAATCAGCAGCTGCTTTCAGGTTTTGTTTTTCACTTTGGCACATAATTCAAGGTTTTATACCCCAGTGTTCAACTACACCTGGGTCACTTCTTTCAGCTGGGGAGAGGGAGAGATCCAGCCCTGTTCTTCCTTGTATAAAAAAGGTAGAATTGAATAACCTAGGGCCAGTAGTGACTACTCAAGAGGGCCAATAGTGACTACTCCAGAGGTGGCTGGAAACTTGAAAGGACAGTTGCTCTCTTTGCCCTTTCTGTGGACATTTCCCCTGATGCACAGCAACAAATACCAAGGGGGAAAAAAAAAAAAAAAAAAAAAAGCAGCAAAAAAGCATTGTCGCGCTCCCCAGCCTCATAAACATGTCCTTATCCCTGTTAAGATTAAATCTGAAAAAGGGAAGGGCATAGGCAGGTCACCTATACCTTGTATAGCAGGGGCAAACCCCCAGCTGGAAAAGCCCAGCTGTGTGTAGACCTAGAACAAATTGCACCTGAGAGTAGCAATTTGGGATGATAATTGATCTGCAGGTACCTTCACAACTCCTCTGATCTATCTTTCTAAGCCATGTCTGGAGACAGGGGCATAGATTTGTGAGGGCATCAGGAATATGCAATCAATATGTATGTGTGTGAAGTGAAATACATCTGCTAATTAGCAAGTATTGATTTCAGAGGGAATTAGGTATTAAAACATTTTTTAAAGCCTGGATTCAGCTGCAGGATGTAGCAATACCCTGCTCTGAATTTTTAGCAAAGCATAAAAAGTCTGGTTCCTGATGACCACGAAGGCAATTAAATATTATCCCCAAACCAGTTTGTTTCATTAAAATCTGCCATGCTCCAAAAGATTCTTCCCACCCACATTTCTTCCCCACTGCACAACAGAAGGCAGAAGTGGGGATGCCCTAGAGAAACAGGGAAAAAAACCTTGGGGTCTTCAGCTGGGGTCAAACCCACCCCTGAGCAATTTGCGTGGGGACCATGTACTTGGGTGAGGCACTCAAGTGAGAAAACTTCAGAGCAGTCCCCCAGTTTGGGAGCCTCTGGTTTTAGCAGAACACAGGAATCAATCCCAAAACAACACAGTACCACTGAAGGCTGCTTGATATCAGACTATTTACAGAGTGAAATTGAAAACACTCTCATTTTTAGAGCACCGAAGAATAGAGGAAAAAAAATAAGGAACACTGAAAGCTCTGGGAGATCAGCACTTCTGGACAAGCCCGTTTATTGCAGTTGGGGACATTAGGTTTATATTCACCCTTAAGGCCTGCATTTGTCAGCCTGTAACTAAGCCCTGTGTGTCAGAAAGGCTCTCACCTGGCAGTGGTGCTGGCCAGGGGAGTTGTGGAGTTTCCTTCTCTGGAAGACATTCAAGACCCATCTGGACGCATTCCTGGGTGACTTAGTCTAGGTGATCCTGATCTGGCAGGGGGGTTGGACTAGAAGCTCTTCTAGGTCCCTTCCAACCCCTAACATTCTGTGATTCTGTGATTTGGCAGCAGGTCTGCATGTGGCGCTGGTGACATCGCACCTGGCATGGCTGCCACAAGAACCAGCCACACACCCAGGCCACAGAGCTACCACCCTGCTCCCAAAATACTCCACGTTCCACCAGCGAAACCAGCCTGCAATGCCATCAGCTGCCATGACTCTCACACCGGCAGGAGTCTGCAGCATTCTCATGACCAGGGGCATGTGCCTCGTGAGAAGGACAAGCCAAACTTGGTACCCGTCAGGGCTCTGCCCACTGCCCGTGGCCTCACCAGCACCTCCGCTTCCTACACCAGCATTGCCTAAAGCAAATTTAAAAGTCAAATTAAATACTGGCGGCCAAATCCTGCTACTCAGGGAAGCATTGGGCAGCAGCAAAATGGAAACACCTGCTCAGCTTTAGGATGAATTTGCATTACAGTGTTTTAGCTTTCCTGAAAGTTTAAAGGTTTGATGATTTTGTGCTCTGCTTTTGCTTCAGGTTCCAGTGTGTAACAATTGTCAACCACACAATTGCATTACATGATGTTGATTATTTTGATAAAATATTAATCAAAGAAAAATAGTAGAACAGCCGAGCTTCACAAATGTTTTCCTTGAAAAGCCCTGAAAACAGAGAAAGGCAAAACAGAATTATTAAGTAACAATAATAGAATTCTTGAAAGAACAGAAACCAGACTTTTGTTCTGAAATCCTATTTGTTCTGTGTCCTATAAACTCAGATTTTAAAAGGAATGTTTTCAGTGCAGCTGAAAGTTAACTGTTGTTTACATTTATGAGGCATAAAAATTAATCAACTTTTTTTACAAGAGTCTTTGCATGCTTTGTCACAAGAATTCTTGTATCGTTGTCTTGTAGAAATGGAAACAATTAAGTGAAGTGGTGCCACATCTGAACACTTACTTTCATACAACTGGTTGTTTGGGGAAATCCAGCTGTAGGCAGCTTTGCTGGTACTGGGGCTGAGGGGCACAGCCAGTGCCTCTGCTCCACATGGCCAGTGCCACCCTGGAAGCTGCCCACAGGCTGAAGTGAGCAAGGATGCTCTGAGCAACTGGGGAGGGTGGTGCAGGGCAGCCAAAGGTCATTGGGGAGCTGAGTCCTTTGTGAGTCTCCTGCCCTGTTGCAGAGGATGATCCCTTGCTCCAAGACCTGCCACTCAAGAGGTCAATTAACTCCATGGGAAAAATTATTCATGACAGAAATATCACTTGTTGGCTCCTTACTACAGAGACATGCTCACATGGAGCTTCCCAGGGCAGGCAAGGGGAGAACACCAGCACGAGAGGTTCAATCTACCTTCACAAACCCTCTTGAGGGCAGACAACTGTTGCTATTGGCGGGAACTTACCCGACAACCCGTATGCAGCTCCTCCAGACAGGGCTGTCTGGGAGTACGTGTCCAGCCACCTCTGGTACTGACTCCAGGACTGGGAAGGGTACAGATCTGCTTCAGTAACAGGGATCTTGGCAGTCAGGAAAGGCAGCTCCAGCACACTTTTTTATACATACATATTTTGGACTCCCACTGAGAGTTACTAGTTATTAAAAAGCAATCAAATGAGACTGGCTTTGTAATACATTTGTCAGCCATATGATATCAATTAAGCCCCAGTCTCCTGACTGAGGAATTGACATTACCTCATAAGCCAGCAGAATTAAATTCCTTCTCTCCCTCTTGTCCTCTTTGAAGATGGTAATGCCAAATATCTCTCACATTTCCAGGGAAAATGTCGCAGTTATCCTGACTATGTTGATGCCTTCAATTTGTCATTAATAGAGCTGGACCATGCAGCCACAGCAACGCAGGACTCTCTCAGCTGTGCAGCACTCAGGAATGCGGATACCAGTCCACTGGACAAAGCAGGTCTGGGTGGCTGGGCAGTGCCAGAAAGACTCACATGTGAGATGTTCTGCTGCTTGCTAATTATTGCAGAATGGGATGGGCATCATCCACAAACAGCAGGCTGCCACTGATGGCAAGTCTACCTTTTCTCAGCGCTTTGCAAAGCCTGACCCTGCCAACACTCACTGCCATGCTGTAGGCTGGGGCAGCCATGCCACTGGGTGTGGCAGCTGATCACAGAGGTGGACTGGAGGCCGTAAACAGGACTCTGAACAGGTAAAATGTAGCTGCAGCTTTTGGAACAATGAATATCACCTGCCAGCTCCTATAGAGCTATTAAATGAGCTGAACACTTCCACCCTCTCACACTGGAGGGGAGGTTAGTGTCTCAACCATCACACTTGGACACCAACTGGAAACGCTACCAGAAAGGTTCAGGCTTACGTTGGCGACATGACGTTATTTCAGCAGAAGCGCACATGAAAATTCTGAACTGCTTACCCACAGAAATGTAAATTTGCACGATTTACCTTGGGTGTTCTACTGACATTATCCTGCCTGTGCCCAGTGCCTCTGAGCTGCTTCCAGACAATAATTCCCTATTCTTTGGAGCAAGCTGATGGTGAAGCACAGCCCACTGAGCTGTGGCTGTGGCTAATACATAATTTAGCAAATTTCTACCACTATCTCAACATTTCTAAAGTGTTTATCTGCAGCCCAGTGTTACTGTTATTACCTTATGTTAGATAAAGTCCAAAATTCAGTGCCTTGAAGCCTGTTTATTCACATGCTTTCAGTGGGTCTGTGGGCTACCAACCCAAGTGCTGAAAATCAGAGGTGGAACTAACTGAATTAAACCTTTCTTCTGACCTCCTTAGCAAATATCTTTTGATACTGGTACTGCCACCAGCCCACCCGAAGATGATTTGAGAAGGATGTGGGGATGGAGAGCTTCAAGGTGCCTTTGAATCCTGTCCCCTGTTTGCATCCCCACTGGTCCATCTGAGCCCAGCCTCAGCCAGGGCTCATCCTTTCATCATCTGCTCTTTGTAACTGACCTGGAATTCAATCTGCCCTCAGCCAGACAGTGCAGCAGTAGCAGGGAGCCTGCTGACTGCTCAAGGTGCCAAGGACAGTAGCGTTGGCGGGATGAGGACAAGAGCCAGTTTAGCACTGTTTTGCCTTTGATTGCTGCAAATGCTTGTTGGAACATGTCTGGACACCAGGCCCACCACTCAAGGAAGGAAGATGAGGGTGGACAGAGCAGAGGGGCTGGGTAAGGGGAAAATAATGTCTATTTTTGGACTTAAAAAAAAAAAAATAGCCAGGGAAAAAACTGAGGTTTGCAAGATAGCAATTATATTTTCAAAGCTGGCACAAATCCTGCCCTTTGGCCCTCTGGATCTGATCCAATGCCACCTGAAATTACTTGCAAAGGCTTGCACTGGGGCTTCCATGGACATCAATACTATACATGAAAACTTGTGGTGTAAAATTACCCAACAGAGCTATTTATAATAAGTAACTTTCTGTAAAACGTTGAGCATATAAGCCCTTTCATTTTTAGGAGCATTTTAAATGTTAACCATAAAATTTTATTAAATATTGAACTTAATTACCCAAACCAAATTCTCAATCATTGTACCTGAGCATGCTGTTTTATTTTTTTGCTTCACTAATGCCAGCTGGTATAGCTATTAATTTTTCTTTGTAAACAAAATAAATTGATTGCATTTATTCAGCTCTTTGGTGTTAGTGGTGAGCTAATGATAGAACCTGGTTAAGCTTTAGTGGTACTGACAGGCAGCACACAGCGTGGGCCGTGTATGGCCAACCATGACTGGCAACACACACCTGGGGTTTTTGGAAGGAAGACTGCAGTGATCAAACAAATGAGACTGAAAAGTACTGTCTGTTAGGAGCTAGCCTTGAATCAAAAGCAGATTTCTGTTCCAGAGCCAAATCTTTCTTGAAACCAGGTTTTCAGAGATGAAAATATGACATCACCTTGGGAGAAGAGGATAGAATAGGAAATTCTAAGGCAAATAAGCCTCATATCTTGCCAAGCATATCACTGCTGATGGATTATTTTATTTATGCACTTGTGGAATATCTTTTACATTTTTTTATCAAGCGTAATAACCTCCTCCCCTCAATGGCCTGAGCCTCTACAGTATTAAACTACTGAAATAGGAAGTTACATTCTATCCTTTTGTTTTGAAATGGAGCTACCCTTTCTCTAAACGTTTTACAGGCAAATATTTTCTGGTAAGCTTGATGATGAGCTCTGCCAGACATACCAATAGAGCAAACATAATTCACTGCAGAAATATGCCCCTCTCAAAGACCACTTCATTTATTCTTTCTAGTAGCAAGGAGCTGAAAAATGCAGGTACAAAATCGTGTTTTCCAGCTATGCTTTTTGTTACATTTATGGTCTCTCTAGTAAAATCAGAGGAATGCCCTTCTGTGTCATGGGGCATATTTTGACTGGCACAGCAACCACCACTCCATGTAATGCAAAGCTGCGCTGCTTAATTACAAAAGCACATCCCCACCCCAGCTCTTGCACAACAGCTGGTTAAATCACTGGGGGTTTAAAATCAGAGTCACTAGAGAATGAAGATTGCATGTGATGGCAATGGTAAAAGATAGTAAGTCTGGGCTGCCAATTTCAGAGCAATTTCATATAAATCTGAGAAATTACAGATAAAATGATGGGATGTAGAATACGTGGCACACAAACTCATTTTCTTTTGACTGCATTATGAGATTTTCTGTCTTGGCACTTCACAGTGGGACTTCTTGAACCTAGATACAGGTACCAACAAATGAGAATGGGGTAATGAGATTCAGAGGAGTTTTAATGCCTGCTGTTTTTCTTCTGCGATAGGCTCTCCACTACCACATCTTAATTTAGTATTGTGTTGGATGGACAAAATCCTGCAATCTCTCCTTAGTTTAAAAACGTTCACGATGTGACACGTTTCAAGTGGGTAACGACATGCCAATGCAGTGATTGACCTCTTCTGCCTTCTAGGTGATGTGCCACACAGTGTGGCACCCCAGAACCAACAGACAAACAATGGCCTGGTACCCCACCCTGACATGGGGTGTTCACACAAGGAAGTGAACTTCCATTGTGATCTCCAGGCTCTAGGCAGGAGGCACCAAGGTAAGTTTTTTTTCATAAACCTGCCACTTATTTTCTATGCTGATGTTTGTATGGCTTAGTTTTTACAGTGGAGCCACCTCTGATCACATCACCACTGGCAGGTGGATGGGGAGCTGGTCTCCCTTGACATGTTGCTCCCCCCCCCCAGGAGCACACAGCAGAAAGACTTGGTGAGGTGACACCTCATCACTCAATATGAGTTGTAGTAATTGCATTATTATAATAACTCCAGGAACTTTTTTCTTCTATTTTTCATCCTTCTCTGCAGAAGCACCCAAACCATGTAAACTGTCGAGGATGTGCAGGTTGACAAATATTGTGGCTCAATAAAATTCAATAAAAGCAGGTTTAATAACATGCTTCTTCTGCTTTTTCTGAACTACAAATACCAAACAGACCTACATCTTTTTCTCAAGGTAATTCAATTTCAAAAGACAGCTAAGATGAGACCCTTCCACCCAAATATTACATACTGAACTACACTGAGTTTTATCAGCAATATGTAAGAAAAACGCTGTGACTATCAGCACAGAGCTGAAGTCTAATCATTATCTCCTCAGGATGACATCCCAGAGACCAGGTCTCTTACCAAAGCATTGGTTACCTCCCATGCTCTGGGGAGGTAACCTAGGTAACCTCCCATGTAGGGAGGTTTCTTCAGGGAAAATCCAGTGCAGAATCTGTCCTCCATCACCCCTCAAAGCAACTCGTGGTTTCAAAAGAGAGGTTGTTTAAGAACTACCAGACAACATTAATGAAGCAAAGTCTGCTGCTTCTGTTGTTCTTATATTATTTAGCACTCATCCCTGTATCCAAAAAAATATCAGTAAATTCAATAGCTCCCAAAAGTCTGTGATAACCATGTGGCACCTGCACAGGGTTGAGGCATGGGGCTCTGCAGAACCAAAGCATCACAAGGCAATAAGGGTACAACACCTTTCCCCTTTCAGCTGTCAAATAGGTGTATATTTATTTTTCTAAATTTGCAGCTAATGTTTCACCCATTTTTATTAAACCTTGGTGTATGCCAGTTCAGACCATTTTGATTTCCATGTGCACGGAAGTTACATACAACTTGCATGGTTTGACATCACTTAAGACTAAACTCTCTGTTTTACCTGATTAACTCCACTGGACTGATCACACTTATCTCTCTCTCTGGCTAAGATGTATGTAGCTGCTCATCTAAAGCATACAAATTATCTCATAGCCTAGTTATGCTGCTGACACGAGGTCATGAAAAATGTGCTAACAAAACAGAATCCCCAGCGCTCCAGCAGACAACAACGAACCTCATATTTCACTGTAACTTGGCAATTAAGTCAGAAGAAATACCTCAGGAGAGGAGCCATTCTCCAAGATTTCAAGCAGAACCAACCACTGCTGATGAATTAGCTGTGGTTGCACTGCAGTGCACAGGCAAATGTGAGCCACTCTGAAACTCTCTGTTCCTGATGTGTCTAATGGCATGAATTAAGTTTTATATGAGCAAAGCATGGGGAATGTGGCGACATGCCATGCGAGGTCATAGAATCATAGAATGTCAAGGGCTGGAAGGGACCTCGAAAAATCATCTAATCCAAGCCCCCTGCCAGAGCAGGATCATACAAGGTCCTGCTGCCCTCAGAAGGCTCAGTGCAGTTCTGCAATGCTCTATCCTGCAGGTGGGTGCAGGGCCACCAGCCAGCCTGGAACCCTAGCCCAGTGCTCAGCTGAGCTTCCAGAATGACCACAGGGCTGTCTGGGCACCACATGCCATCTTGCATGCCCACTGGTGTTTGCTGTCCCAGTGATGCCCATGCCGTCCCATGCTGCTAATCCTGATATCAAGATTTCAATGACCACAGTACACACGTGCCTCCCCTATTGCACTCACACCCATAACAAGTCAATTAGGTCACCCTTCTTTCTGCACACTGCAGAAGGAGACCGTGGGCTTTGCAAACCAAGGCGTTGCCATGCAAATGCTTCCACCACACTGGTAGGAAAAGATGCATTTTTATGACAGGTCACACAAATCTAATCGAAGCACATTACCTGCAGGAGACAACGCAATAGCCTGGGGAGCAGAGCAGGGCTCCCTGGAAGTGACAGTGACCTCCCAAGCTGGGGACAATGAGGACAGGCAGAGCAGGACAGCCGAACTGCATCAGAGCAGCAGGTGAAGAACAGAGCAGCCCCTCTCCCAGCAGACCTGGCTCCAGCTCTCCCTGGGCCACTACTTGGTTAGTGACTAGCAAAGGCTATCAGCAATAGGGAAGGCAGGTGCAAACACCTTTTCTTTGTGTGGTCAGAGTTGACTTGAAAAAAAACACAAAGAAAACCACCTGGAAACCCTAGAGAGAATCAGGCCTCAAACTATTTAGGAGAGCCTGGGTAGATGTGAAGCATGGTCTATTCATCAAGCACTGTTTCAGATTTAACCTGTTTCTGCACCTCTTTTCACCTGTTTCTGATAGGCCTGGCACATTTTATGGATATAAAATTATCCCACAGTTGACTATATAATCATTTAACCTCATTTTTCCTTTCTAGAGTTTCCTTTGAAGTTCCTCTGCATGTTTCATTATTGTCTTGGGATCTGGAAAAGCTGTTGTCACTTGAAACCACCAGGTCTGGAATCCATTAAAGATGAGACTGAGCCAGGAAGCACCAGCAAGGTATTATGCACCCAGCCACAACAATTTAACTCAACTACAGAAGAAAACCTCAATTAATTATTATATCCTTATTAATTTTGTCTACAATTATTACTACTATCTCTAAATAAAAGACAACTGATTTGGGATAGCAAGAACATAATTTTCCACAAGCATATTTCCCATATCAACTTGGAAAGATTATTCCCTTTCCAAGAATTAAATCCACTCCTGTCTGTTGTTCTCAGAAAATCAATACTGCCCATAGAACAACACACCAGCCACAGCATGAATTATTTATAGGATTATAATGTTTCCCCTCTTTCCAAGAGCAATGCAATTTAAAAGAAAATAACAGACAACATAACACACAATGCAAACCAAAGCACGACAGATAAAAGTTGCCTAGCTCTATCTATCTTCCCACCTTGATGATGGAGGATGGGAACAGAGGGTGATGCTCCCGTCTGCACAGTAACATTCCCTTTGTGAAGGGATGTGTGGGTCCTGCATCATGCATCGTGATCACAAGGCACATGAGGCGCTTCTCTGCCATCAGAGCTGGGCTGCTTCTGCTTCTGTGTTTTCAACAGGTGCTTTCACCTTGCCCATGTAAGTGCACAAACAAGTCACTGTGTTAGTATGTGAGTAGTTTTATCCCAATGAGAAAACATTAACAGCCTTTCATTATACGTCTTCTCACAGACATTAAAAACAAAACAACAAACCAAACACCTCCAGGACACTCCCTCCTGTATTTCCAGCAAAAATTGGAACACCAACCTGTTGCTGAACAACAAAACTGCCAACACCACCTATTGATGAAATGCTCCTGTGCCAGGCTCAGGCTTCATCTCCTTGGGCTGTTAGCAGAGTGTTAGGATTATCTTCAAACACACCACCAGGACCTACTTGGTAGACAGAGAATGTTACTCCACGTACTCACAGAATCACAAAATCACAGAATATTAGGGGTTGGAAGGGACCTAGAAGATCATCTAGTCCAACCCCCCTGCCACAGCAGGATCACCTA
>JANHGL010022115.1:0-32259 GCA_024611195.1 Ceyx melanurus
CTGGCTTCTTTCCTTCAACCAGTTCCCAATCCACCTCACTACCTGATCATGCAGACCACACTGCCTCAGTTTAGCCAGAAGGATGCTGTGGGAGACTGTGAAATGCCCTATTGAAATCAAGATAAACCACACCCACTGCTCCACCATCATCTATCCACCTGGTTGTGTCCTCATAAAAGGCTATCAGGTTGGTCAAACATGACCTCCCCTTGGTAAAGCCATGTTGACTGCTCCTAATGACCCCCTTGTCCTTGATATGCCTAAGGATAGCACAGAGGATAAGTTGCTCCAGTACTCTTCTGGGGATGGAGGTGAGGCTGACCAGTCTATAGTTGTCTGGGTCCTCCTTCTTACCCCTTTTGAAGACTGGAGTGATGTTTGCCCTGCTTCAGTCCCCAGGCACCTCTCCTGTCTGCTGTGACTTACTGAAGATGGTGGAGAGTGGTCTGGCAATGACCTGTGCCAGCTCCCTCTGCACCCATGGGTGCAATCCATCTGCACCCATGGACTGATGGATGTCCACAGAATGAAAAGCTATCAGCAAAGCTGTTGTGTTGCAGGCTTCACTGTTAGAATATACTTGATGTTTTTTCTCAACTTGTGTTTGAGTTCAATGTCATTCTGTATTCTCTTAAAGCAGAAATAAACCCTTAAATGTTGACATAAATAAAATTAAAATCTATCTACAGTGTTGCACCAGCTATTCATATTCCACACAGCTGTGAAAAGGGAAGAGTAACAAAACTTGTGCATCTTATCAGACCTGCTGCATGAAAGTTCCTGACTGTGTGATTGAAATGTGCCTTCCCCAAAGGGAAGTGAGGAATTTACTTTTCTGGCAGAAGTCATTCCCATAGGCATGTTAACCCTGGATTACACATACAAAAGTAGCCCAATTATAAGCATTCTGTAGCCTGAGAAAATTATTTTCATTCAAATTTCTAAGACAGCATGATCTTCCTAAGGAACCAAGAATCCCACAGAAAATCAATTCATGTCTCAGTTGTTCTTTACCATTGTGAGATATGGAGAGAGACATTTGATCTTTTTACATTGACTAAATGGTTCTGGTTTTAACCAGTGGTTAATCGCTGGGATGTTACTGTTGCACTGCAATAGTCTCCAGTCTCCATTTAAGGAAAATAAAAGTTTTCTGGAGATGTCATTGTATTTATGAGCAGTTTCTTAACCTTGCTGTGTTTTTTTTTTTCTGTACAAAACCACAGTAGAAATAAAAAATTATTATTTTTTTTTGTGTAACTTAGATCAGCAATAAAAGGCATTTATTTCAAATAGATGAATTCTTTGCTGTTTTATGAAGCTACATGACTCTGCCAATCCCAGGAGAGATTACATGAGCTTTTAGGGTAGTGCAATGGAATCAGTCTGATGCAAGTTCTTGTCATTAAAATGAGCTTGAATTTAAATTGTTTTTGTAAAAGCCAAGTGTATATGTTTGTGTGTGTATAAATATTCTGGGTATGACTGCCTAATGTCAGTGACAGTTGTGTGGCAGAGGAACTGCCACTCTAGTGACACTAAGTAGTACTCTTTTCTCTGGCTTTTATTAGTACAAAAATAAGACCTGTTCCTGTTTTGAGATTTTTTTCTATTAATTTTGGTGTCATCTTGGCTATGGAACTGCTCTCTGAATGCTTCTCCAGATTATGGATTATCTTGTTCTTGTTGCTTTTGCTCCTTCATGTACCTTGGAATAATTTAATACAATTATTTGATATTTATAGGAGTTGGTAGGAACTGGTAAATGGTAACCCATAGATGCTTGTCCTAAGGTTTAGCTGTACCTTAAATATTCTTCCAAATAGTAAATCCTTGTGTTTGCTTGTTTGTTTTTAATCTCTTGCAGGGTACTCGTGCAGACTTATTTCACAGAGTATGTCTCTCATCCTGGTCAATGAAGATTCACTAGATGTAAGTAAGCAAATTTTGGTGTAGTTCTTGACAGAAGGTGCTGCTAACAAATGAAATTTGTGGCATTTTCTCCTTTTTTTTTTTTTTCTCTCATGTCTTTAGAGGTAGCTGCATAAACAATCCATGCTAAAACAGAAGTGGGTTGCACTTCTGAAGTCTCCAGTCACAAGCTGTACAGATCAAGCTATAAAGGACCAAGGGACTAATTGGGTCCATGGGTTTAATCTGCTGCAGACAAGCTCACTTTATCTAGGCACTTGACATTCTTCAAGTCTTGTTAGATCCTTCTGCTTTTAGAGAATTTTCTGATTCTTTTATTGAAACATGGAAAATTAAGGCTTAATGCAGCTAGTTTTGATTCAGTAGATACTATGTGAGGTTTCAAATGCTGCTCCAGGAAAAACTGGTAATGAGACTGTATCTCTCTGGCTTGATCTGCTTGGAACTGACAGGCTGGGTATGTGGCTTCTGGGGAAGATGTAAAAACTGAGAAACCAAATTGAACAGTCTAGGATTATTTGGGGTTGTATGAGTCTTCACAATATGGATTAAGATGAGCAATTATAAAAACTACTGTTAAAACTTTTTTATTGACAATCTGTTACTATGTTGAAGTGTTGGTAGATTGATTGGTGTTCATGGTAGATATTATTAGGTAAAAGATATATTGACAGATAAACCCCATGATGATCAAGGGAGTCATAATTAACATGTATAACATGTTAAACTATTCCTAGTCTCCTACTGTCTCAATGCCAGAAAGCACTTCAGCTGGGTAGAAGAGAATATGGAGCCTGTTTTAAGACCCTTGAGGGCTCTTATTTGTCTTTTAAAGAGTGTGTGGAGATGGGAGACTTCTGACTCTACAGAATACCTGCCAGGAGGGCTGATCTCTTCCTCAAATAAGAACAGTTAGTCATACTTGAAGCACAAGAGTACTGCCACATGGATCACTCCAAGGACACACTAGAATGAGGTGTTGATCAAGCCATCAGCTTCTCTTGTTTTGCTGAACCTCTCCTGACATAGAAGAAAATGCAATCAGCTTTCCATCAGACATACTTTAAAATATCTAGGTAAAAAAAAGCAAAGTCATCTTTTCCCACTTGCTGAGTTCTGTGGAATACAGGTAACACAGCAGCTGGTACTACCCTTTTCAGTTGGAAATTTACTGTTGCTGGTGGTTTGTGTTGATTTGAATGACATATGCCTTGATTTTTTGCCCTAACTGTGGTGATCAGTCATCTCCCAGTACACTTAAGTCACTCTTGCAGGTAACTGAAGATGCTTTGCAGAACTCACTGCTAAACACTCACCTTGGTGAATTAGTGATATGGTGCTTGTTCTGCCTGTGTGTAACAATAAATCTTCCACATACTCTAGTTTTAGTAGATTCCTTACTGTTTCCTTTAATAAACAAAGCATGTGAGCTCATAAACATAAAGGTTTGGTGTCTGTGTTTCTATGCTTTTCATTTGTATAGTTTGCTTCTATGAAATAACATCACCTAAATTTTGTAACTATAAGAAGCTGAGTGCAGCCTTTTTTTCTGGTTCTGTAACTTTATCTCAAGTCAGAGTTGGAGATTACACATGATCACAGCTGTACGTGTCTCTGGCAGAGTTTTGAAGGAAGGGGTTATGGCTGCTGTTGGAATGATTGGAGTTTGAAAAGCAGTAGCTGTTATGCAACATCTCCTGTGCAAAGTTAAGACTCCTCCAGGCTTATTATGAGTTGGTGTTCTTTGAGCATTTCAGCATTTAGTGCAGCTTTTATATTTGAAATGGCCTGTAAAACACTATCTGGTTGATTCACTTGGAGTAACAGATCTTTAACAAGCCACTAATAGGTGTCTTAGCAGAAGCAGCAGGTAAAATGGTGTCTATTCTTAGTTTATTCAATTGCACACTTGTACACTAGAAAATGTAGATTTTGTGAAAATCAGTGTTGCATGTTCTAGTTTTCTTCTAGTGCTTACTCATCGAGTAGCTGTTGCAATAGTTTCACGTGTCACAGAATTTCAAAATACAATCAAGCTGTCAACTTAAGAGTATTAGAAGTTTTCCAGTAAATATAAAAAAAAAAACAAACTACAACCAAGACCTAACTGGGGAAAAACAAACAAAAAACCCCAAAGAAACAACCAGACCCCCTGGCCCAAACACAAACCAAACCCAGCAAACTAACAAAACCCCCACTAAACAAACAAAAAAAAAGCAAAAAAAAACAAACCCCAAACCAAAATAATAGCCCCAAAACAAACAAAGGCAAATGGAGAGCCATGGCTCACTGATATATTGGGGCTGGCTTTTTAAGTAATGGAAATAAGTGATTTCATGGTGCACCATGAAGATATCTAATATTGAAAGTGATTGTGGTGATTTAGCTCAGATAATGTGATTTTTCTTTTTTTTGTTGTTGTTTTCCCCAAAACAGAGGCAGAAACTTGTGTGTGAACTGGTACATCAGAAATACCTTGTATTCCATCACTCTTTACATAGTAATTCTGTTCTTCAGTTATTCTCATCACCATTTTTAACATAGAAATGAATTTTGATTAAGTCTAAATGTAAAACTCTTACATGTTATATTAAGAAATGCCACTAGTTCTTTTAATTCTTGTTTATTCAGCTAATTAGTGCTTTTTGCAGTGTGGGATTTCCATAATAATACTTCCATTATATGTTGCATCTCTAACATAAATTATTACTTCTCTTCGACTTAACCCTAAAATCTATCAATAGATTTTTCCCTTTTCTCACAGTGAATTTCTGTAGTATTATGCTTAATATATTCCACCTCTGAAATCCTTTAATGCTAAAAATGAATTTTTACAAGACCCGAGTTGAGCTTTAGAGCCTTTAAATATTGATACACTTTGCCCTTTATGCAGTCCCTGTGTGACTTTTCTCCCCCCACTTGTGCTCCTTGGCATGCAGCAGCAGGTGAGATGTGATCGAACAACTGTCTTGGCTTGGTTTGGAGAGCTGATTTTTTTTTTCTAAGTCATGTACTTGGGGGAAAAAAAAAATCAATCACTTCTGTTCTCTTCAGAGAACTACTGGGAATAAAAGGACTAACCCCTAGCTTGATTCAGCTGAATTCTAGAAATTTAGCATAATAAACTGCAAATGTTTATCCCTTGTAGACTTCTTGCATACACATGTTCACTTGGCTTTTCCTTTTCCCAGTAAAGTTTTTTTTCAAGTGAAAATATTTTGAGCGTGCAATTAGAGTGTAGTTCTTGGATTCACTGTTTAATTAAAGTGGACACAACATAAAGTCTTATTGTGCAGCTCTTAACCTGGACAAATTTCTGTCATTACCAGTTCACAGCAGTTGAGTTATGAGGGAAAACTGAAAGCTGTTTGTGCTACAGTGGCATTGTGTAATAATCTTGGGGGGAAAAAAAAAAGGCCAAACTTTAGTGTAATTTGCTGTCTGTGATCAATATCTTGACTTCCCAAACTAAGCCTTAGTATCTTCAGGGAAGCTTTAAAATCACAAAATCATCAAGGTTCAAAGACATACTAAGGTAAAATCCAACCATGTACTCAGCATTATGACCACTAAACAAGGTCTTGAAGTGTCACAACTACATGTTTTTTGAACACCTGCAGGGATGGTGGGCAATATATTTCAATTCATTATCATTCTTCCAGTGTATAAATTGTTCCTAATATACAATCTAAACCTCTTCTGGTACATTTGAAGTCCACTTCCACTTGCTAGTTACTTGAGAGAAGAGACCAGCACCCCCTTCAGTACAACCTTCCCTTTAACTGTAGAGCTGTAAAATCTACCCTGAGTCTCCTCTTCTCCAGACTAAACTATCTTCAGTTCTCTCTTTCTTCATAAGACATGTTGTCCAGACCCCTCACCAGCTTTGTTGCCCCTCTCTGAGACTACTCCAGCATCTCAGTGTTTGTCTCTAATTTACATATAATTACATTTTGTATTATAGTGGTGAAGAGTGAGGACCTGAAAAACTTAGTTATATTACCTTATTTTTTCTATTCTGCAGGGTAGCATTACTATGAATGTTCTATAATAGAAAAAAAAGAATTCTTAAACATAAGAATGTTACTGGATTTATGTCATGACTTTCATGGCCTTTTTTCTTACAGACACATCTCCTTCCCACAGTTCTGAACAGTTATTAAAAAAACCCTAATCTCTTAATTAGATCTCTAACAGGCACCATCACTCTTATGTAAATACTAATAGATTTGTAGATCTGGCATTGTTTGGGAATCATGCACCCAAATTGTTCTGAGTTTCTGAAGATGAAGAGCTTGGATCTGGTCACTGGATTCACTGAATAATCAGGTCTTGTTGGGTTGATGTCTGAAAGTTTTTATAACCACATCTGGGAAAGCTCAGTCTATGAATGGAGGAAAACCTGGGGAGTAGGTCATTAAAAATAAATTGTCAATCAGTGTAGACAAGCAAATAGTATGGCTCCAATAGTGTTTTCTCTACTGTGCTTACCAGGGCAGAAAGATTTTTGTAGCATCATGGATTCCACAGGAAAGGTATTAGCTTCACTACAGGAATTTCTTTAAGATGCATAACATTTGACTTCTTAAATATAAATCTGTTTCAAATTCTTGAGCATAGTTCAAGGTGACAGTGTCTGTGAAGCTCTGAAAAACTTGGGAGGTTTTGCTTTTTGGATCCCAATGCTCCTGCTGTTGGAAGAAAGGATGTCTGCACCTTGTCAGTGATGTCATGCTGATTACCCCCATTCTTTAAGAGTAAAGTCATTGTCAGGTTCTCAGGCTAAAGCAACTACTAGCAGTTCTAAAGCATTAGTATGATCTACTTCATTCCTGTGAAAAGGTAGGAGGGTTTACAAATAACTGCTGGAAAGACAAGAACAAGTTCTATACTGCTAAGGTCTTGTAGATGCTTTGAAGATTGTCTAATGTGTTGCATGAGAGGGGAAACTGCCTTTTTTTTTTTTTTCAATTTTATGTGCACAAATGCTGTCAGGAAACTAGTGTTCTGTAAAATTGATCCATGTGGACAAGCTCAGGTTTAGCCAACCATCAGCTCTCCTTCAGAGAGGCATCTGAGATTCACCTCTGGTATCTTGTGTAAGTTCAGTTACCAGTGAGCCTGGAATTGTAATCAGCTCTTCAATGTAGTAGTGGGAATTAGCAAAGGAAGCTAATTAGGGAAAACTAGAGAAAGAATGCATTTCTCTATTGTACAGAGTTTTTTATTGCTCAGATTGCTGTTTTTTTGTTGTGTGGTTTTTTTTTTGTGGGGTTTTTGTTTTTAACTCTTGAAACAGACATCAGGCTAATAAGTAGTTACACAAAGAACAGTATCTAGTAATCAGATAAATCTTAATAGATAGAAGAGATTAATTTGGTTTATTTGTTTGCTTTTAAAGAATAAAATGAATCTTTCATAACTCCTGGTATTTGATAATCTACATAGAAAGCCAGTTGGATGGATGTGCAAAATATACAGCTCTTGAATATGAAAAGCTGCTTTGATTTGAGCCTACTATATAGAATTACAAATGAAATAATATAGGTGTTACCTGGACTTGTAAGTTTAAGTACACACAGAACTGTGGAACTTAAGTATTTACTTTTTTTTTTTCAGGAAGTAATACTACTAGGTTTGAGCTGTGAGGTGAGTGAGTTGGGCTGCTGTTTTTGTTTAATCCTGCTTTTCTTTTCAGCATTCACTAATGACTGTTGTATCTGTGGTGCTGTTTGTTAGTGTTTTATAGTGATTGCTGATTTGGATGAGGTGGGGGCTCTTAGACCTAAGGAATGCAAGAGCCTTTCAGAGTCTGAAGACCAGGTTTGTAAACTCTTCTTCCCATAGCTAGAAACATTTAGGGGGATGGCTAGGGAGAGCTATTAAAAAAACCCACCCAATTGCTCTTTTCTAAGTTACTTTTCCCTTCATTTCCTAAGTTTTAATAGTGATCACATTTGACAAGACCCAGCAAAGGTCTTGCAGCTTTAGACTGCAGGTGTTGCAGCAGCTGGGGGCTCATCCTGCTTAATGCCTTGCCCATGCTGTAGGACAGAATAGATCACATTACAGCAAAATGGAAAGGATGAATATGTGTTCCCCTCAACTCCATGAAATTTGCTGTCCTTTGGTAAGTGTTCACATATGTTAGAGGAAAATGGGAACAAACATTTTTTCTCTTAAAACTGCCAGTGATGTGTACATCCATGAAGGTTTATTTCACAGTAGATGATCCCCAAGTGTTACCCAGAGCTGTCCCTGTACAATAATGGCTTCAAACCTGTTTGCCTTCAAGAACAGTGCCCTGCAGCACATTGTGCTGCTTTCTGGTAAGAATGAGACCACTGACATGGTCATTCATTCATCATTAAATGAAAGCAGGAGAAGCTACCCCTGAAATGCAGTTTTGGCTCATGTTAAAGCATGGTGTTGGTTTGTTTTTTTGTTGGTTTTTTTTTTAGGGAATAAGGCAAAGGTGTCTGATCTGTAGGTAAACAAAGATACTGCTGCTCTTGACTGACATGTCTGTTATTACACATTTGTGGAATCAGTTCTTATTTGTGTATTTATTGAAGATGAATTAAATACTCTGATCTCTCAAGATATTTATTTGCATATCTGATTCTCTGCTTTCATTGAAGGGAAGGGGGGGGAGTAATTAATCCAAGTTTTTTGAGCATAAGCAGTTTTCTCTGTGCAGAGCCAGCCCAAAGCAATGGGATTTATTCCCATGCATTGGTAACTTAAGGCAGTGGAGAACTACTGATGAAGGATAAGAATTACAGTGTGCCTTGATGGCTTCTTCAGAAAACAAAGATAAAGCAACATAGGTATCTATGGTCTTATTGTTGTGGCTCCCATAATACTGATTTAGTAAGCTGTTAAACCCCTTTCTGGAAACTACTACTATTATTACTGTGTTTTAAGATTACAAGAATTATTCTTGTAGCCAAAGCTCAGTTACTCCAAGACTCTTTATCAGTTGTATAGGAATAAATTTCCTTCACAGGAGAATTAGTAAAAACTGTTTTATGTTTGGTTGAAGCTAGAAAAAAAAGTTCCACTGATTTTTTTCTGGGCTGACTGGTCTGTATAAAACAAGAATTAAGCAATTCTCCATCTCTGAGGTAAATACTTGCCTATGTATGTGTTCCTGCTGCCTTTTAACCTTCTGCATAGAGTATCAGTGATCAGATCTATCTTCTGGAAAGTTGTAGGGTTTTTACATGCCTTTGCCATCATGTATGTTTATTTTTTCACTGAGAAATATGTCAAAATGTATTTTCTCATAGGTAGTTCCAGTCATTTGAGTGAGGCAGTGATGTTTGAGGGTCAGTTTTGATTCATGTGGAGAATGTGGGTTATTAGAGAAGATTGAAGGCAGGTAGTGAGTGGGATCTCTTATTTATAGTTTCAAGACAAAATTAATTTGGATATCTTGCATTTTAAAAGAATTCCAAATGCTAAAATTATCATAACCAAGCAAGGCTAAAGTTACAGTAATACATCAGGTCTTACTATTTATTTTTTTTTTTTGAGAGCTTTGGGAATATCAGAGTAGATAGTGAGTTAGAGTTGAGAAATGGCAGCAAGTTCCATGAGCATATTCCTTGGTACACTGGCTGTATGTCATGGCACATGTCAGAAAATAAGTTAGGCTTAGTCACTGAGTTGTGCTGCTTAAATTGTGGAAAAGCCTCCTGTTCAGCTGTGTTCTGCTGTGAGGTGTTCTTATCTGCAAGTGCTTCCATTTCCTTCAATATAATGAACTTTTTTGCTAATGTTTTTCTAAATGCAGAGTTACAAACATCTTGTGACACATTTGCATGGCAAAACTAACTGCAGAGAACATGATATTTGGCCTGAATGGATGCTTTTCCACTCTCCTCACTTCCTTTCCTAGCCCTCCATAAATCTCATTTGTGCATATCCAGGAGCTGTCAGAGAGCTCAGACTTTGCAGTTTGCCTTTGATTTGCCAGAAGTCTATTCTTGCAACAGCAGAGTGTTTCTGTACATCAAGGAAGTTCTTGTGTGCTCTTGTTATTGGACCAAATAAGTATTGTAAGATACTGTGTTTGACCCTGTTCTTCTTATGGGAGCAGGGTTCAATCTTAATATTTTAAACCCAGAGTAGACCACCTTAATTATCCTTTGTTGAGGAATGTATTACTAGCCTTTCATGAACAAGCTATGTCACTGGGAGTAATTTTTTTTTTTTAGTTTTGAATAGGATCTCTTTAAAAAAAAACAACTCTAAAGACTATTCTGATTCGTTTAATTTATAAATACAACATTGTGTAAATAACTTTGTTCTTTTTGTTAGCTAATTATGAAAAAAAAGTAAAATAATGGCTTGCAGAATTACTTAGGAAGTTCTAAGGGTGAATGTTTTGCTGTTGGCCTAAGTAGGACCACAATAGGGTCCATACTCTAGTACTTACTGGTTATGAGCAGCAGCTTGTCAGTGTGGGACTTGAGGCATACTGGACCACCACAGCCTCCTGCCATTTACTCAGGATGCTGCTGTTGAAATGATGGGGAATTCTTCAGCTGTAGCCCTGAATTATTTCTTTTTCTTTAAGTTGATAAAACCTTATTTGAGCTTCCTGGAACAGTTTTGATACTGGTGCAATTTTCAAAATGATAAGTGGGTGCCACAGATTAGGGACTAATGTGTTTGGTGCTGAAATTAACTTTTTATAGCTTCTGTTTGAGATGACAAATGGCAAGGTGCTTTTAGCATGTGCCATTATTTCACCCTGTGCATCCCTATTCTTTGGGGGCTCATTTGGTGGAGGTCTCTTGCCTTTTTTGAAAGCCTGTTTTGGGAAGCAGTTCAGTGATTTTTGCCCTGTTAGCCTGATTAATTCTTCACTTTTAGTCTCCTGGTGTATTGCTGATCTATGGCTACATCTCTCAGATTCAGACCTTATGATGTAATTAGGGATTTGCAGTTGCATATCTAATAAACTGTGTTTAATTGAATACTCCCTACTGAATAGACTAGTGTTTAGGATTGCTGTGCGTGCTAAAGAGTGAGTTTTACATTGAAGATACTACATCTGAGAAGGGGGCAAGTGCATGAATTTCCCAGATGGGTGTCTGCCCAGTTGTATCCACGTTGGTTCTGAAATAACAATTATTTTCTAGGAGCTGTGAACTTCCAAGTCTTTATTATGGAAACTGCTTTTCATGTGATTTAGTGCTTCATAACAATTATCTTTGCCAATTTATCTTGCCTTCAATTGAATTTTGCAAGCTATAGTTCTGCTCTAGTTAATGGATTGTTTTTTAAATTTATTTTTATTTTAAATTAGAGCTGATTTTGCTGTGATTTTGCTGTTCCTCTTGTTTGAAGTATGGCCATAAGGTTTTGACATCCCTTAGATAAATCCTTGGGAGCATATCTTTTATTATGAACAGGTAAGAACTGTTCAGCAGTGGAGTGTTCTCCTTTGGGTCCTCTGCTGGCTTGTGTAACAGTGACCACTGGGTAGAAATTAATGCATATATACACCTTCTTGCTTCTTCTTTAGGCTGATATGTACAGCCTGTATTCAATATTCAGATTTGATCTGCAGTGGTAGATCTCTCCAGAAAAGTGAAGGTGACCCCTGAGACAGCTGAGGGTTGAAATGTTTTTCAGCCCAAGATCATATGGGTAATGGGTTGACAATATCCATATTGCAAAAGACTGAGAAAAGCTGGTGAGTGCTTAGTGGGAAGCTGAACATAAAATCTTTGTCCTTTTCTGTGTCCAGCAAAACTGACACATCACGAGGAAGCTTCCTTCTGTTTTGAAAAATATATGATCTTGGTGTCTGTTATTAATTCAAGTTCTTGTAGCTGAAGTATAGAATATAGAATTAGTGAATTATGAAGTATAGAATTCAACTGAAATAAAAAGATGCAGCTGTTTGTAGTAAGACAAGATGCTGAATTCTGCAGTACAACTGGGGAGCATTTATATGACTTACTGTGACCAAACTTGTCTGCATTCAAGAATGAAGTGAGGAAAAAAGGTAAGAGAAGGTGGTGTTGGATGTTTCCTGTTGTAGTCTAGGAAAAAAGATGAATAAAGCCAATTAATAGTTAAGGGGCTTTGTAACATCTAGGTTGGTATGGTATGTCTTCATTATGGAATTAGTATTGCACAGCTTAGCTTGTAAATAACATAAGAAAAAGGGGGATGGCTTCAAAAATTAACCAGCTGATTTATTTGAAAGTTTTTACTTGATTTTCAGGTTATTGAAACTTCATTGTTCTGTCTACTTGAGTTTTAATATTAAGTTCTCAAGGGATTCGTAGTTCTATCCAAAGCTTGACAGACAAACTCTACAGTTCAGTAGACAGAGTTAATAGGTTTAGTAAATATTAATAAAATAAATCTATTGTACAACTAAATCTTTAGGGAAATTACTCTAGTGGTTTAATTTTAAAAAAGAAACATGATCTTGATGATTTTGTGGAGTTTTCATATGAAAATTATTTTTAGTAATTGAAGCGGGTATCATATTTATTAGATAAACTTTAATAAAAACTTAGATGTACACATGTGGTAAACTGATATGGAACTAAGTGGTGTGTTTTTAAATCTGGGGAAGAAATGGTTCTTTGAAAGTTAGCGTTCACCTTAGGGAATGGTGTTTATTTGACTAAAAAAGAAGTTTGCCTGAGGCTTTTGTACATAGCACCTTTATATTCTTGGCTTAAAAAAAGAAAAAGCTGCTCAGTTAATGGGGTACCAGTGTCTCCTCTGGGCAACAATTTTGTTTTCCATTTTCTCTAGGAATTGATAAAAGCAGTAAGATGATGAGCAGTGTTGCAGCAGAACTGGTCTTCCTTCCTGAGCTTCCTGTGGATGTCAAAGACAATGTCAGTTTGCACCAAGTGTATATGAGAGCAAAACAGCTGTTTAAGTTGTTAGGAACCAGCATCAGCAACGTTAAAACTTCCCTTGTTTTAGGTGTGGAGATGCTTCTGAGCTGATCCCAAATGCCCCTGTAAATAATCAGTGTATAATGTGTTAGTCAATTGAGAAGAGCATCTACATAAAGGCTGCTCTGTCATCTCTACATGAATAATGCCATGCAGTCAACTGCCAGTAAATATAGATTTAAACTTGAATGTTGTTTTGATTGCTCTTGAATCAGCGAGGTATAAACAAGTCTAATAGAGGAAGGGGGTAGAATGAGTTAGTTGGGGGAGTCTGGCAGGATCTAGAGTGTCTGGAAGGTGATGCTTTCTGTGGTTTGTTACCTGACATCAGCAGTTTTATTGGAATTTGTCTTGTAGGTAGTGTATTTTGGAAGAGTCAAATAAGGACAGTGGAGAAATCCAGCGTGCTGGTTTTGAAAGGGGGGAAAAAAGCAGCAAATAGCTCAGTTGTTTGGTAGTTTTGGGGTTTCTTTGTATGATGGAATACGTGAAGCTAAGAAATTGAAATGATTTAGCTTTGTGAGGCTGTGCATAAACTAGACCTTGTTACACATCATTTGACTCACGGGTTGTCCAGCACCCAGGAGCCACATGAGCCTTCAGTAAGGGAAACCAATGGGATTTTTTTCTGGCCCAAAATGCTGGAAAGCAGGTTTGCCAAGAGTGAGTCATTCCTACTTGTCAATATACTAAGAATACTGTGCTCAAGGAAATGAAAGAAAAGTTGTTTCTCCAGCTGTTGTGTGGAGGTGTAGTAGAACTGTTCATCTCCCAAGAGGAGCACAGGACTTCAATGTAACTTTGTGATGGTCACCTATGGGATGCTCTCTAAATATTACTTGAAATGCACCTTCAAGTGAGCAGTAGTCAGGTAGGACCAAGCATGCATCTAGCATCTCTCTGACATTTCTAAGAGATTAAGTTCTCCTGCTCATAAGGCCTTCATTTCTGCACAGGGTACTTTGGTCACTAGACAGGTGAGGTAACCAACTGCTTTCTGTTGCCCACTCAGTGAAAATGAAGTGCTGGAGTGCTTCTACTTTTCAGTCATAGCAGCATCTAGCAAAAAAAAAAAAAAGCCTGGTTGCTTGCTCTGATATTTTGCTCTTTATATATGGACTGTCACTACTGCTGTCATCAGTATTCTTATTTTTTTTAATAAGGGGAAGCTTGTTATGTGTGCTTCACAGAAGCCTGGTATGAGTATGGAATAAAATAGATTACATATTTTAAGAACTAAATTGACAAGAATATGAATATTATTTATTTAGTGTTCAAGTAAGACATTGAATTGTGCTGGAAAAAACGCCAGTGTGGTTTTTAAGACCATATCTACTGCCTTGTGAATGAAGTTTCAGTAATCCTGACTTTGTTTGCATGTACCAGTGTCTGGCTACAGTATTCTGTTCCACGAGTCATTTTTGGGAACACATGATGCTTTAAGAGTAAAGGTTAACTAGGGCCTGAAGGAATCTCAGAGCAGGAAAGTACAGATTTGGAGCAATGAGCACCTCTGGCCAAGTTTAGGGTTATTACTGCTATGTATTATTTAAGGGCAGACTCCCTGCTGTGTGTCTTAGCCAATGTCTTTGAAAATAGTGTTCTGTCCTAGGTAATTTCAATGTCCAAAGTCATTGTGGCTGCATCCCTAATTATCCCGTGATAGGGTTTCAGTTTGGTTGGAAAGATAGCCTGCTTGGTAGAAAAATTTTTTGCTCCTAGTTAAGAATATTGTTACCTTAACTGTGTTGCTCAATACTGGAATTAGAACTCTGAAAAGCTTTGTGGTGATGCCTTTGAAGTTGTATAGAATATTTCTAGTAAGGGATCATCTTGTCAGATAATGGAATAAGCTTTGGGAGGAATGCAGTAACTGGAGAGGCTTGGACAAATGAGGGCTCAGCATCCTTGTGAGTTTCACATCCCTGTGAGGTCTTGTACACAGTCCCAGGAATTGCTCTGGTACACTGCAGTATTGTTGTTAAGTTTATGTAATTGTGACACTGTTTCAGTAAGTCTCTGTTTGGGAATTTTCCACATTCTCAAATCAATACTGGAATTTGAAGATTATTAAAATATCTGTATGAAGTGATTTGAAAATTAGCATTAGGATGGGGGGATTCAGATCTGTGCCACACCTTGTTTGCAGTTGCTCATATATGTGCTGCTGGCTGAAGTTAAATCAGTTGCTCCAAGAAACCTTGTTCATTTGCTTTTTTTAGAGCTTTTAGAGCAATCATGAATCCATCTTGGTAGGACTCTTGTTAGAAAATCTACTTTTCAGACTTTTTCTGACAAAAGCTGTAAAAGCTGAGTAACCTTAAGATACTTCCCTGTGGCTGGGTAGTACTAATTTTGAAATGAAGCTGCAGCAGAAGAGTTGGCATTGGGACTGTATCTTTTTTTTGAGCAAAAGCAGTGTGTTGATTCAACAGGCTGGTGTGTGTAAAACCAGTTGGATAATTTTGCCTTACTCTTTTCATGCCATGATCTAATATTTATCAGGTATTTTAGCTGGGGGTCCTGTGTCAGCTAACAGTATATGGCTATCTGGATTTCTGGTATTTTAGTGTAACAAAATTCTTCAGTATTCCTAATTTAATTGACATGCTGTGACCATGTCAGTCTTTTGGAGAGCTCTCCTGTTGCTTTCCTTACATTGAGAGCTCTTTGATTCTATAGATCCACCAAGTGCTCAGATAGTGAAGATCTCTGCTGATAGAGCAAGACTGTTTCTAAGCATCTTGTTGAACTTGGTAGTGTTTCTCTCCTCCTCTAGTGTGTGCCTCTATTGGAGCACTCTGGGTTTTTTTCAGTCCTGCTACTGGTCTGTTGTTGAATGCTGAGCTACAGAGCTTTTCATTTTAGGGCAGAAGGGAAAATACAGTTTCCTGCTCCTTTGCTATTTTGGCTTTCATCTCTTAATTTCTTCCTTTGGTTTGCTTCCCAGTGTCCTTGTCCTTCAGGACATGCTTAGTGTTTTCCACGCTCTGTTTCTCAGCCTTCACCTACCCTTGTTGTCAGACTGGAGTGTCATCTCTTCACTTATTGCTGAGGGGACTAGTTTGGGTATGAGCTGCCTCCCTGTCAGCCTCTTGGGCTCTGCTCCATAGAATAGAATGGTCAGGGTTGGAAGGGACCTTAAAAATCACTGAGTTTCAACCCCCCTGCCAATGGCAGGGACACCACCCACTAGATCAGGTTGCTCAGAGTCCCATCCAGCCTGGCCTTAAAAACTTTCAAGGCTGGGGCTTCTACCACTTCTCTGGGCAACCTGTTCCAGTGTCTCACCACCCTCATGGTGAAGAAATTCTTCCTAATGTTTAATCTGAATTGACCCACTTCTAGTTTTGATCCATACCCTCTAGTCCTATCTCTACCTGGCAGCCTAAGAAGTCCCTCCCCAGCTTTCTTGTAGCCCCCTCATGATACTGGAAGGCCATAATAAGGTCTCCCCAAGTCTTCTCCAGAATAACAACCCCCATTCTCTCAGTCTGTTTTCATAGGAGAGGTGCTCCAGTCCTTCTCTGGGCATGTTCCAGCATGTCCATATTTTTCCTGTAATAGGGGCTCCAGAACTGGACACAGTGCTCCAGGTGGGGACTCAGGAGAGTGGAGCAGAGGGGGAGAATCACCTCCCTCGACCTGCTGGCCACATTTCTTTTGATGCAGCCCAGGATAGGATTGGCTTTCTGGGCTGCAAGTGCACACTGCTGGCTCATGTTGAGCTTCTCATCTACTACTAGCCCTGAGTCCTTTTCTTCAGGTCTGCTCTTAAGCCAGTCACTACCCACTGTTTCATTAGAAGTCCTGAGAGGGCAGAAATGGGATGGATGGAGGCCAGGAAGCATCCAGGGGAACCTGTTGCACCCTGCTGACTCTCGGGCAGCTGCAGAATGGCAGAAAGCCTGAATTAATTCTTTAATGAGTCAGTGGTGTTCTGGGACTATAAAAGAGCTCAGGAGTCCTTACAGCAGTTCTGCTTGGATGGGAACAGTCAACAAACATGCACGTTACCCATTTCCAAGAGGCTGTTTGGAAGGAGGTAAGGGGAGTGCAGCTTGTATCAGATCCTTCTGAAAACAGCTTTGTGTGTCTCTTGAATCCTTAAGTCAGCCAGGGGTAAAAAGGAAAAATAGTCCAAGGAGCATAACTTCTGATGCTTGTCATGCTTTCAAAATAGAAGTAAAATCTCAGGGTATTCAAGAACTGTAAGTTCTCTCATATTTCTGTTCAATACCTGTTTTGTTTCTAAATCAAATCCGGGGCTTTAAGAAAACAACCTGGGTAAAACAATCTTTCTGAAAAGTTGGTTTTATGACAGAGCTTTCCTGTGCTAATCAGCTGCTCTGGAACTTTCTCTGCTTCGCTTGGAGAAACAGATTTGATAGCACACAAGCACTTGAAAGGAAGAATAATATGACAGGTTGGCTTGTTGCATTCATGGAACTGTCTTGAGTAGCTTTGAGTTTATAGTGTGCTGTTTGGCTTAATGCTCAAAGCAGTTTCCTTTTACTTAAGTATTGGAATAACTTTGGCTATGAACCCTGACAGCAGCATGGCCTCTGTTACTTACACTAGCATGCAACTGAGCTATTAACTACACATGCTAATAGTGGGGTGGGGGGTTTTTGGTGGTTTTTTGTTTTGTTTTAAGGGGCAGTTTGGAAAGGAAACTGACTGGAAGACTAAAAGTAATGGAAGCTCTGGCTTTTCCTAGTTCTTTTTGAATTTTTATTAGTCTGTAGAGAAGAAAATGATATCCTTGCGACTTCGTTTTCATGTCTTACAGATTGACATTACTTTATAAAAAGGTAAAACAAAACCTTTTATTTTCCAGGTTACAGGTATATGATGAAAATATGAATTTTTTTACATAATGAACCTTAATTTTGGAACATGCTTGTCTGGGCTGGCAAGAAACTGTAGCATGAGGCAGTCTTGTCTTGTAGAAATCAATCAACTCGAACTATAGATTTCCTGCATTCTTCTGGAGAAAAGATGGGCTGTGTCATTTCATTCTGTCTAGTGTGCAGTTTTTTATACATTAATGTAGATTCCTTACTTGCTAGCAATGATAAAACCCCTTCAGTACAGTCTTGGCTATGTTAGCTGCTCTTTTTATCCCTCAGGAAAAGTTGTTCTAATATCGTTGTATTAGGATGGCGATAATATATATTGATCTATACATAAACACACACACACACACACATATATATATACATATATATATAAACAAAGGTGTTAATAGTGCTAATATGCATATTTGTTTTTCTTACACAGATACATATGCTTAGAGGCATGGTTTGGTGCTGGGCATGGCAGTGCTGGGTTAAATGATTGGACTGGGTGATCTTAAATGTCTTCCAAATGAAATGATTCTATGATTATAGATACATATACATATAAAAAAAGGCTCTGTAACTCAGATCTGAGTCTTTAAAGAACCCCACATATATATATATAACAAGAAAGCACCACTAGCTTTTCTTCAGGGTGTAAATTACAGGGTGACTTGTACGTCCACACACCAGTGGTGTTTTTTTGGCTAAATACTACTTTGCAGTTTGTAGGTATCTGAGTGTACTACCAACCACTTTGTTCTCTGTTTTAACACAGAATCCTGCATCTTCATGGTTAAAAGCAAGTGATAGTTTCTCGATCTGAAGATTTACCCAGGGAGCTGAAAGGTTGACTTTTATCTTTGGGAAATTACTTAGCAGAAATACAGTTTCCTTGGAGGTCTAAACAAGAGCTTGTTCCTGCTGCAGAAAAGCTGGACTGTTACACTGGTATGAGAGAGCAGTTGGGACTTGGTTGACAAAAGTAGAAGGAAAGGAAACAAAAAGCCTATTCTGTCGAATGAATTGAATAAAGTGAAAATATCAAAATATAAAGACACTGAGGCATTCAGCTTGTTAGCAAAACTAACAGACCACTTCCTCTTGGCAGAGTGCAGTTGCTTTTAATAATTACACTGATGTGTTAGTGTCCAGAACAACCATTTCTTTCTTACACTTTCTGTAGCATGAGAGATAAAGTATCTAAAGTTTACCATAAACTTGTTCTGTGGTCAAATGTCAAACATGTATTGAAAGCAATGGAGAGGTTGTCCCATGCAGAGCACTTCTGGAGTGAGTGAAAATCAGGTAATAAGCCTCATCCTGTTCTTAGTGTGAGTAGAAGAGGTTTTTAGCTATACTGTTTAAAACCCTTAGTCTTTCTAGGGTGCACACATGTTTCTTACTAAACTTAGAAATATGAAAAAATAATATGAAATTTAATTAATGTGGTATTGTCTTTCATAGCAGCTGAAGTACATTTCATGATAAATTGTCTTTTCGACTGCAGTTGTTTCTACAATTGTTTCTTACTCTTCAAGCTTTGCCCTCTGAGAACTCAAAGGGTTGCAAAAGGCTCATGGCTTTCAAGCTGCTCTCTTTGGCAGCTGTGCTGCACTGGGTGACTATTGAGGATGTTAGTTCTTGGGGCTGAGAATGCAGAGATTTGGTCACTTAATTTTTAAGAAATAAGCTTAGTGAGGATGCCACTCCCATAATCAGTGTCTCTTTCAGCTGAGGAAAAAGCAGATCTGCAGGAAATTGCAGGTTTTATTTCAAAAGGCTGAAATGCTGGCACCACCACTTCTGACAGCACACACTGCCATGCTACTTCATCTGCAAGATAGAAGGTGACTGGTGGGAGTTCATACATGCTCTAAAGATATCATTTTCCTTTACTGACAGCCTGAAGTTGATCATGTAGCCATGTGTAGCATGATGTTTGATTGAATGCTTAGCCATGTACTTTTTAAGTGGTCAGCTGTTTGCTGCTGGTCTTCATCTCCAGCTACCTGCAACACTGCTTACAGGTTACATATTGGAGATGATAAACCTGATTAACTTATTTGGAGATTTTTTTTTTTTTTCTGGGATCAAACAAAGCTTGTAAAAGATCTGTTTCATTTTTCTTGTTGAACTACAATGGAACATGCTTGGAGATAAATGTACTGCTGACAGGACAGAGGTTCCTTTAGGGTGTATTTTCTTCCCTATTTACCAAGTTCCCTGGCTCCTACATAATCAGTTTGTTCCAGTACTGAAGACATCCTTGAATAATTATCTACAGCTCTTGTTTTAACTTTTGATGGTCCAATTCATCTGGACTTTTGGCTGCCACTGGAGACATAAAAGTACTGATATGATCTGCTTAACTTTTTTGAAGGCAAGATTTGGTCTGTGTGTGATAACCTGAGACCTGCTATGCAGATTAAGGACTTTGTATATAGATGTTTTAGATTACTTGGCTCACTGTGAAGGAATTTCAGGTTGAAGTTATATTCAAAGCTTTGGAAATTGTAGGAGTGAGGTGATCTAATATCTCTCAGTCCTCCATTTGATGTTTTTCTTGGCATGACAGGAGACTATATTCATCAAGCAGAACCATAGTGCTATTAAATAGGCAAGTACTTCTGTGTAGAAGCAGTGGCAAATATTTGACATATTTTAGGAATGTGTTCTTGTTGTGTTGCATTATAATTTTTTAATGATATTGGCACTTGATGTATAACCATATTTTTGTTATTTTATCTATTTGGGATCATCATCAGTGGGACGATCACATGGCATATTGCTGGGCTTGTGTGTAAATGTATCCAAACATAGTAAATGCCTTTATAAGACAAATATAGATGTTGCTTGATCAGATTAGTAGGAAGACAGATGATGACCATAGTAACATCTTCTGGAAAATGACCAGAGTTAAATTAACTAGTACCACTAAGAGTCAAATTAAACTTCCTTGGGCTATGTGATGAATCCTGTTGGGAATGATTTTGAATCTGCAGGTTTTCTGTGTGGTACCTGCAGAAGTGCTTTTGGATAGATTATTGAACCTGTTGTCCATATGTAGTCTTGTCTCCACCAGGCTCTGAGAATATTAAGCTATTTTGTCACTCGTGTCAGATGAATCTAGGATCAAATGTCTTGCAATTAGTTCAAGCTGAAGTGTTGTGAAAGTCATGCTTGCTGTATATTAGAAAGGGACTATAGGATGCTGTTACACCTTCCAATCTTTCATTGGAAAGTTGCTTCAAGTGAAGTCAAGTGATTGCTTGAGATTTACAAGATGAAGTTGGTGCTTATCAGTGTGAAGTGTCAGTGGAATGCTCACACAATATGTACTCTGTATCCCTTCAAATGTGATGCAGGCTGAGTAGTACAGTAATAGTGAGCAACAGCTACTGATGACCCTGATAGTTTTTCTAAAGTTACTTCTTTCTTTTTTTTATCCAAATGAGAACAGTAAATTGAAAGTATAAGGTGGGATCTGATTTTTCTTCGTGATCCATTAGTGAAATAATTTCATGTACAAGGTGAATTTCAGGTGAATTGTATTTTTAAGTATTCAGGGCTTTCTGGACTGTGAGGAGTTGGATTCTCCAGATTTCAAAGGTTCTCCTGGCTTTGGAACTGGAGAGTGTCCTTATGTTCTGTTCTTCATGTAAGGCTAAGGAATGGACTCTCAAAATCAGGTTTTAGAAATGTGTAGCTTGATAAGGCATCTCTACATAGTGATGTTTTCAGTGAGTTAATAAAACAACCACACTGTTCATATTTATGCTTTTGGCTTGAGAAGAACCTTACAGGTGATGGTCTTTCATATAGAGCTGGATACTCTGTCTCTTTGCATGTTATGGAGACATTTTAGTACATATGCTTCCTTTCTAAAAAAGTCGTCTTAGGCTGATTTCTTATCTTTGTTCTTCTGCCATAATCCCATAGTTCATAACTCATAATGTGGTGTGAAACACAAGAAAGGCTGGCATAGGAATATAGCCTGCTGTGTTCAACACATACTGCCTTATCTGTTGTGCTGTGTTGCTAGGTGATCAAACTGATGTCCATTCTGCTGTCAAACCGGTGAGTTTTTTAATTGTGATCCAATTTTAAGGGTAGAAGAAAGCCCATGTTGTTTTGTGGATGCTCTGAAGAACATCATCATTGAGAAAGGAAGCAAATGTCTGCCTGAATTTGTTAGTTCAACAAGGAGGTCTGTGTTACTCTAGAGTTGTTGTATTAGGCCACGTGTATTCTCATTAATAAGCAATATTCCTAATTTTAGCGATGCTTTGGGTTTCCATTTCATTGGCTGCAAGGCATAGCTTTTGGTTCAGTTGTATGTAAGCAGGTATCACAGTGCACCTGGCAGGCACTGCATGTTTACATCCAAAATCTACAAGTGCACAGAAGCAAGTAAAGAATTGGGTGCTTGAAGACTCATCACTTGTAGGACAAGTCACAAAAGAGGGGGAGCAAAGAAGCTTGATCAATAAATCCTGCAGCTGGCCTCTTTCTGTGCACAAGAAGTTATTCTTCTTAGCCTTTGTGGCAATGTACTTTGCACCTTTGCTTACAATTAGGTCTGGAAGTTGCCTGTCTGCTTTCAGGAACTGAATTTGTTTGCTGTCCTAATCGAATTTGGTCCAAAAAAATGGGCAGAAGTGATTCTGGAAATCAAGTGGTGTTTTTTCCCTTGGTTTCAAGGCTAGCTCTTGCACATGTGCTATTCATTGTGGAAAGCACTTCAGTGACTCTTCTGCTCAATAGGTGTTGCTGTAAATACTTAACAACGTGTCTCACCAGCTTTGGTTTAAACATTTCCTTGCTTTGCCTTAATGTTCATTATCCCTGTTCTCCTGTAAATTTGCTTCTGCCAGATATCCTTGCAAGTCCCTCAGGTACAGACACTTTGAAGTGAAGGATTTCACCAACATGTAGTGAAGCTCCTAAGTTGCAATTAAGATACAGTGGAAATGTGTCCATTAAGTGGGGCTGGCAATTATCTTGAATGGGGTTATTCAGTGAAGTCCTTGCTTTTCTGAAATCTTCCTTTAGAAGATCTTTTCATTTAACACTGAGGGGGCCAGGGGGCATGGCTGGTGTTCTGACTTGAAACCACTTTTTTTTTTTTTCAGCACAGTTAAGAATTGTTACGTGTGATGATTCACATTATCCACACGTAGAAGGAAAGAGCAGAAGTCATAAAAAGCAAATTCTTGGATTGGTGAAATAGGTTGAGCTGGCTGAGTGTGCAACAGGCAGGTAGCAGATTGTACCTTTTGTATCATCTCAGAGATTGTGCTGTTTGGAAATGAATTTCTCCAGCTATCATCTCAGTGACTTTGAGCCTTTCCAGGGAAAACAGGGAAGGAAGAGGAGACTTGAAGCTAATTTAGTTATAGTCTAGTTCTCCAGGTATCAGCTTGTTTGTAAGATAAATTTGGATGCAAAACACTTGAGCAGGATAACAGCCATTCCCTAAAGTTTTTCCAAGGCCTACTGACTTTTTCTTGGCAAGTATCTGATATTATCATTCTGTGCTGATGCCAGATTGCCTTTCAAGCTAAATGTAGACATCCCAAGCTCTCATGGGTGGAAATGGACTATATGGTGTGCTGCTGTTCAGCACACCCAGAGCAGCACACAGAACAAAGAAACCTGAACAACAAAACCCAACCACCCACCCAAAGGTACATAAAACTCCCCTCCTTAAGGTCTTGTTATGTAGCCTGTGTAGTAATGCTTCTAATGGTTTTACTACAATATGAAGAATGAAGTCCTCATTAACTGTAATGGCATTAACTCCAAATTCAGTCTGAGCATCATGTGAAAAATATTAGTATTTGCTCTATTAAACTATAAAATAATAACCTGGGAAATCCTGGAACTGGCTTGCTAGTTTTGTTAATTAAATACAAAGTTGGGCTTCCTATGGTGTTTTCCTGATCCTTTATGAAGTTAGCAATACAAACATGCAATAAAAGGTTTGTTCTCCTGAGAGTGCAGGCCAGAGAAAAAGACCACACAAACTCTGCTTCAGGATGTTTTTGTCTTCTGCCTTTCAACAGACTGTGCTCCACTATGGAGATTTACAATACTGTGCTAATAACATTGCTCTGTGTTCTGGGGTGGAAACTATGCACACAAAGAACAATAAAATCTGAAAGTTTGTTTTAAGATAGTAATGCAAGTAAATTCTCTGCAGAGAGCAAGTAAATTCTCTGCTCAAGGTTTGTATTGATGGTTGTGATTTGCTAAATGGGAATGGAAAACAAAACAGGAAAAGCAGGTCAGATAGCCTTGTTATGGAATATACCACCATGGCTTGAAAATAACTCAAGCACAGAGACTATAACACTAACCCATAAATGCATTTTTTGTGTCAGAATTATTTTTAGAATCAACTCTGCCAACCATGCCAAATGCACAAAAGTAGATTAAAAATAAATTAAACGCTAATTTCCTTAGCTTCCTCAGCCTGAGCTCAGTGGTTAACATTTTGCAATCTAATAGATTTATTTTTTTTTTTAAATGTTTGTGCTCTGAAGCTTTTATTTGCTTGGTGGTCTTGTTCATACAACAACGAGAATTTGTTTGGTTCTCACTCAAACCAGGACACCAGGTTTATTATAGATAAGTAATTGTTCTCTTCTGTAACGTTCTGTTTTTGAGAGAACTCCTGATATTTTCCATTTGCTTTTGATGGATGTTCAGTAAAAATGTCAGGAGAATTCTACAGGTCTGAGTTTATCCAAATACTTTCTTAGGACAACTGTTGATTTCTTCTGCATAGTGCTTTTTTAGTAAAGGATTGATTTAATCTTGGGCCATGTGACTCAAAACTTACTCCTTGATATCAAAACACAGAATAAATGATAGGTATCAAAAGATATCTGCTTATCAGTAATGAGTTGCTCACAGAAGGATTTTGTTCCCTATGGTTTCCAAATGTTTGTTCCTCTGCTTACTTAGGAAGTCTTTAGAACATCCCCAATGAGATTTAGGGCTAGCTTGTTTTAATTAATTGCACTGGCCTACAGAAGTAGTTTTTTCTTTTTTTTTTTTTTTTTTAACGTTTCTAAGTTGGAAGAAACAAATTAGTGCTTTTTTTTTTTCTCTTGCATAAATTATTAGTTATAAGTTAGCCAGATATATGGAAGACTACATTGGGACCTTTACAAAATGCTATTTAAATGAGATACCTGACTTATACTCCTTGATTTATAGCCTTTTGGGGTATTAGTAACCCTCTTACTAATTCTATGACATCCTGTATGTAATATGACCATGTTCAATCACCAGGGCATGAATAGCATGAGGCTTCTGCAGAGCCATATGTGACAAGATAACTGAGACACTAGTAATCTGTTCTGATGAGAAACATCACCTTTTGTCATTTTTCTTGTGACTGTCTCTTTTGGGCAGCAGATGATGAATGTTGAATTAACTCTTCTGAACTTGCCCTCTGGTTCTTCTGCCTCTGCAGGAGTGTGGGGGCTTGAGTCCTGGCCATTCACCTTACCTTCAGCCATGAGAAGCACCAGGAAAATGAGGATGTTACTTTTGAAGTGATAGAAAGACTAGACAGGCAATAAAGGCAGGGACTGTCTCCCTTGGTTTCAGATAGTGGAGTTCTTAATCCTATTGGGAGATTGGGAGAAGAATATGGGATAATTCTGCATTTGAGTGCAAGAAAAAGGTTTGAACAAGACAGAGAAGAAGCAGTAAATAAAGAGATGATGCTTACTCCAAGATCCCAGGGAAAGTGTTCTTGCAGTAAAATTGTATTGATGTAACCTAAACTGTGTTCTTTGTACTGGCCTTGAGATTTCTGTGAATTTTGTTGCTTCACAGTAGTGTTGAACTAGATAAAACATCTTCCTTCCCCTAAGACACACACCCTTTCTTCCCAGCACCAGTCTGTAATGGTTTAAGCACAGTCATATACTTGGTGTTAAATTTTTCAGGTACAGTGTAAATAAAGCATACCATTGAGTCATAAATCTAATTCCTCACAGTTTAACAGGGAAGCAGGGAATGATGTAGGCAGTCCTGTGCTGAAGAAGATGCAAAATCTAATTTGTGTGAAATGGCTGAACTGCATGCTGTCAGGCTCATTAACTTAGGCTGTAAATTTGTTTCCAGTTTGGGACTTGGTTCTGAGTGTGCTCAGTCTTCCTGCACAGTGTACAGTGGTGTCAAGACATACAGTCTTGACAGGTCAGATCAAGTTTACTCAGTACTACACAAGGAAAACATAGAAAATTAAATAATTATTTGATTTGGGGAGCTAGTTTATATTTCTGAAACAAGGTGATTCTTACTTGAGCTGGAAATAAAAAGGTAAAAAATCCTTTATTGTGATCTTGTGAATATGGGCATTTAAAGGTCATTGATATAATCCTGTAGTCAAAGTCTTTGTGAAAAAAACTTAAATCAACAGAAAGGTAACACTTTATGCTGATTATTTTCAGCTTCAGGAGTGAATTTCACTGCAGTGGGAAGGTTGAAATATTTGGGGTGACAGTGAAACATGAACACTTAATATGTTGTTTTTTGTTTTTTTTTATTTTTAAAGCACCTTGCTGTGCTTTGGGTGCACTGTTCTTATATTAGGAAAAAATGTGATTTTTCTTTTTTTTTTTTTTTTTCCCTCAGGCAACAAGAGCCTCTTTGACTCAACACTGTACCAGTCTGGGGGACTCGTTGGGCAAGGAGAATGATATTGCTCTGATTATTGATGGGCACACATTGAAATATGCCCTTTCATTTGAAGTCAGGCAGAGCTTTCTGGACTTGGCACTCTCCTGTAAAGCAGTCATTTGTTGCAGGTAAGAAACTGTGGCTGTATGGTAAGAAAATGGGTACAAAGCCAGTGAGATGTTACCTAGCATGTTAACTTTCCTTTCATATGTATAGTGCTTATGGGAAATAGGAGAAATAGTGTGATATTCAAGAGGAGGCAAGCTGCAGTCATGAGCCACTTGATAATATATTGATTTCTGTGCTGTGAATCCTCCTTCTGTGCTGGAAGGAGGTCTGTGAAAGTGTTCATAAGGCTGACAAGCCAACAAAGATTTCAGTTTCTTTTACAAAATGATGAAAGATGGTGAGAAACATTCTGCCTTATTGCCTGGTTATAGTAGATGCTGATATGGAATGATGGGAATGTGGGAATTTGTGAGTAATAAGAATTAGGTAGCAAGAGCTTTGTGTGATCAGTTCTAGAGAAGGTCTCTGGATCAATAGGTTGTCTTGACTTAGCAGTTATGTGTACAGTGCAATTTACCCTATTTTAAATGTGAGGCTACCAGTTGCTTTACTAAGTCAGAGCAGAATTTGATGCTGTTTGTGAATTTACCCGTACACAGATGTGGTCCCATGTCATGACTACTTCAGAAACCAGGAAATAAGATCCCCAAGAAAATGAAAAACAACAGCTGGCCTGCTTTAAGCTCTGCATAGCAGGAAGGCTGCATCATTTTTAACTTCTGGAAGATCATGCAGCTTTGAGGATTGTGTCTGTGCCTGTGTGTTTGTGCTCATTGCTGGCATTTGGAGAGAACTTGGACCTAGAAGGGACTAGGTGAGAAGGAACTTGTGTTTGTATTCTAGAAGCAAGACCTGCTTTGGGGGGAATAATCATAAGGAGATCTCATACTTCTGTTTTGCAGTCTTATTTGCTTATGCACAGAGTAGCATGCAGCTATTGTAAGGCAAAAGCTGTTGCAGTCCATGCACTTGAAGCAGATGAACCTGTTGGTTTTTTCTGTGTCTGACTAGTTTCTTTGCAAATTATGAACTTCTGGACTGGTGGGGCCCAGTGCTGGGGCTAGTACTGATCAATATCTTCATTAATGACCTGACTATCAACTGAAGTATGGTGAGTTTACAGGTGACAATACTGGGAGGAGTGGCTGATAAACCAGATGGTTGTGCTGAGGGTCCTGGACAGACATTGAACAGAGGAATGGCATTGAAGCTCAAGAAGAGGAAAGGCCAAGTCTTGTGCTGGTGGAGTTAGAGCCCTGTGCACTACTGAACACTGGAGATTGCCAGGTTAGAAAGCAGCATTGTTGAGAAGGATCTTGGGGTCCTGATGGACCAGCTGGCCCTGCCTTTTCCCTGCAGAGAGCTGGGAATTTTCAACCTAGAGAAAAGGCTCAGGGGGATCCTAACAATTTATACTAGGAGGGAGACAGGATTCTTCTCCATAGTATTCAGTGATGGGATGAGATGCAGCAGAAACTTCATGTTATTCTAAACATGGTCTTAACACTGGAATGGGTTTTCCAGAGAAGTGGAGTGTCTGTTCTTGGATAGATGAAAAATCCAACTGGACAACCTGCTCTAGCTGATCCTGTTTTGCCAGGGGCTTTGTACTAGCTGATTTCTAGGAGTCTGTTCCTGCATGGGTGAGTCTAGGATTCCGTCACTGGGGACAAAATTTGCAGGGAAGTTAACAATTATTGAGCAAAAAAAAAAGTTTTCTTTTCATACTGTCACAAGGGTTTGGTAGAGATCCTTCTGAGGAAGTTTGTTAGCTCGTTTGTCAAAGGTTTGGCAAGCTAGGTCAAAGACTGATGTGGCTGAAACAGATAATAAATTGCAAATATTAACATTATAATCCATTAATGTATGTAGCTTACCAAAGATGAGTGGTCCTGTTTTGCAAAGAGACAATTAATGCTGGACGTTTCCTCTCCCATTATTTAGTATTTGGGCAAACAGCTCAGCATTATTAGTGAATTAGAAAATTGAGGAACAATGCAGGAGAAAAATACTGTAAAGAGTAAATCAAAGGGGAAAAGATGATGTCATTTCATAGGCTTAGAAGGAGGAATAAAAATAACTGAGCTTTAAATCCCCAGGGAAAAAGAGGAATGCCTTTAATAGCCTTTAAGGCTTTGCAGGAACCTTCCCTTTACTTACCAGGTGCTTGATACTAAAGAAAAAGCCCTTTTTTTTTTCCCCTACTCTGGGTTGTTTTTAGTAGTACTTTGTGTGTCAAATAAGACAACATACTTCAACTTCCCAGGAAAAAAGTTTAAAAATGTAATTGGCTTAACAAGAGGAAATTTCAAATTAAATAGTCTTGAAACAAAAACATTAATTGGGAGGGGGATCTGGGTCTTTAAACTCAGTGGTATGATGTTTAACTGCTCTAGGAGGACTTGTGTCGCTGTTCTCAACTCGACATGAATTTGTGGGACTTTATTTCACAAATTTACCTCAACGTTTTAACCTCTGGGGAAATTCATCTGCATTTGCCATTCAAACATATATATTTTTATTAAAACGTACTTAAGGTATACTGTATATTTATTTGCTGGGATTTGGGCATAAACTGTAACTGAACTTGATTCTCAGGATAATTTATTAAAATGAAACTGCAGTAAACCTGGCCCCATTTTGCATTAGGAGGGGGAGATGGTATCTCCTGGTGAGGTTCAGTCTTGCACTGTTATAGTGTCTCTAACAGGCTACTGGCACAGCTAAGGAAAACAAGAGACTTGGGGAAGCTTACAAAATCAAACCAAACAATTTCTTCAGAAAAGGCCTTATTAAAAGTTTTTCCATCTTCCTTCACTCAGGGATGTCAGTATGGCAAGAGAAGCAAAACTTTTCAGTGGAAGTAATGCTGCTTGGAAGGCAACTGATATCTTCATTTATAGATCTGAGCTGTTGGTTTTCAAACCTATCTTTAAAGAGTCTGTTTCCATTGATGCTCTGAGAGCAGTGCAATATGAAGATTTGGGTAGAAGTTATATTTTTTTTTTAATTTCCCATTTTGTTATTAAAAAATTATGTTATCATTCAGCTAGTCTTTATACCTCCTAGCTCATTTTTACAGCAGGTCTGCTACTTGTATATATTTAAAGCCAAACACAATGAAGTATTGAACTTGCATGGTATGGCACCATAGTTAATTCTTTATTGAAGAAACTGCCTTGAAGTATTTGCAATTGAAATGTGGTGTTTCAGAATAACTTTTTTGTATGGTTTTGTATGCTTTGAGACCAATGGGGTTTTTAATATTATTATTATTGTTGAATAGAGCTTTCTTGCAGATGACAGTGATTCTGCCTTTTTTTATTTATGGGTTTAATGCTGTATTAACAAGACTTGCATCAGGAAGAATAAAATCACTGGCGTTTTCTATATTGAAACTTCTCAAGCAGTTAGTAAATACTTGAGTACTTACAATTAATTGTTGGACAAGAGAAGTACTCCTTCCTTTAATTTCTCCCAGATGTAAGCACAATGAAGGAAGCATCTTTATAGAGATTTGTGGCATGGGGCTGGGACCACATTCCTCATTAGCCTGCCTCAGGGCTGGCACATTTGCTCTTCTCCTGTTTCTGCAGCACTGCTCGAGGTGATGGGGCCTGGGCATTGTTAGGATGGAGTATCCTGTCTCCACACATGTATCTCCAGAGCAAGAAGGTTACACTGAGCTGTTGACAGGGATCCTGCAGCCCTTATCAACTGAGTGAACAGTGAGTTGATGACATCGTAGGAGAGGGTTTGATGCTTCACAGAACAAGTCCCAACATCTGCCATGGCAGAGTTACTGTTCAGAACCACCCTTGTATTCCTAAATGGAGATGAACAACTGGCAGAGTGTGTTTGGGTGTTAATCACCTGTCTCCAACATCTACTGTGTGTAATTTGGAGCAGAGGCCAAAGTTTTCTTTTGGCTTTTTTGTAGAAAGTTGTGAAAAGTTGCTTGTACAGGGAAATGCTGTTGCTTTATCCTCTCCCTCTAGAAAGACATAGATGCTTTCCTGGAGCTGATGGAAGGTGTGCAGTGGCTGCTCAGTACCTGAGCCTTCACTGAAGTACTTCTGCCCAACCTCGCCAGCAGCTTAATAGATATACTTTATTAGGTGATAGTGGCACAAACTGTTGATTTCAGTATCTGCAGCTGTAGTGATGGTGGTTGGGACCTGAGGAAAGAAGTCAGTGGATGGATGTTCTGTAAACAACTCCCAACAACAACAACCCCTGACAATTTTCCCCCTTGGGCCATCTGTGGAGCAGCTGGGGTGAGGATGTGAGCCCACAAGCATTGCCTTGAGAACAGACTACGTTCTGAAACAGATCCTTTGACTGGAGTGTGTCTGCTCAGGAGGAGATTTAATGAACTGGAAACAGAAGGTGGGAGAAGGGCAGGAGAAACCCAGCCTGTGAAGGGTCTCTCTTGCAAATTAAGTGTTGTTTTGTCAGCTACGTAACGTGGAGACGAGGAGACAAAAGTCGCCTTGGCACTCTTGAGTTGTAAGGCCCTAGTTTGAGTGCTGCTGCTCCTCCATCATCACTTGTTGGGAGGCATTAATAATAGAGCTCACAAGATGAACATCTGGAATGCCTCTTAAATATGTATGCCCCTCCAGCTCATTGCTGCTGCTGTTGGTATTTGACAAAGTGATTATTCCGTGCTGTAGTTCAGAATGTATTTATTTATTAAATCAAAAAAAGGCCTTGTTGGCTTTCATTAGAAAAGGTTCCTGTTCTTGTGACAGAAAATTGCAGCACAATTTTGATTAAGAGTATGCAAACCAATTCTAACATTAATTGGTCCCAAAGAAAATTATGAATGTTCCATCTTCCTGTATGTACATCTTATGCTTTTCCTCATCTGTCACCTACTAAATTATCAATGCTCTTTCTCTTGTTCTATTTCTGACAACTCATGACAGCAATATTCATCTCATGACTTTGGGTCTTCCCTCATGGTTTTCATTCTGGCAGCTTTAATGTGTGTAGATAATTGAAGTAGGAGGAAGGTTTTGGGTTGCAGCATGATATGTTGCTCACTGCACTTCTGAATAAAGAATACTCAGAGATGATTAGACATGATTGCCTAAACTGTCCAGTGTGTGTAGGTATGTGTAAAGCAACCTTGGACTTGTTCTTATGATTGCTTTCCTTAAAAGTTTGACACTTTACAAGACTTAAGTGAACTTGCAAAATGCTGCCAGTTCTGTGTTGGAAATCCACTGTGGGCCAACTTGAGAAGGCTGGTCTTCAAAATCTTATCAATTATCCTGTCCTTTGAGTGGCAGAGTGAGTTTCTGCTGAAAATTCTGCTTTCTATAAATTCTTGTTAATCAGTGTCCTTAGCTAGTACAGTTCCCAAGCCACACTTTCATAGTTAAATCATGCAAACACATGCCCAGTGTTTAAGGGGGGGGGGGAAGAGGCTACTAATTCTAGTCACTTGTCAACTGAGAACTCTAAAAGTTAAAACTTGACTTTTAATTGTAAGTACATTAATGTTTCTCCAGAACATTGCTGCATCAATTAGATGCATAAACTAAGGTAAACATTCTAGAGTCAGGGTAGTCCTCAAAATATGTGCTTATCAAGTTAGAACCATCTGTGAATTACTTAGTCTCTTGATTATTTTTGTTTACACTAAGAAAGTACTTAAGGATGCTGTTTTGACTGCTATTTTTTCTTTTTTGGTACAGTCCAATATTTAATGATCTAGATGGTGGTTGAATAGAAAATGTGCTGTTTATATTTGAAGACACCAATAA
>JANHGL010022116.1:0-16895 GCA_024611195.1 Ceyx melanurus
CCCCGCCTCGCCCGGTCCGCGCGGCGGCAGCCGGTGCCCGGCCGCTGGCGGCCGCGCCTGCGCGGTGGGGTGCGGGACACTGACGAGTTGGCGCGGCGGGGAGGCTGGTACCGGGTCGTGCTTTGCCAGCGGCCGGGTGAGTTGCTGCGGGGAGAGGCCGGTCTGGGGGAAGCGCGTTCCGTTCGCGCGGAGCTCCCACAGCGCCGACCGAAGCTCGAACTTTGCCCGCGGCCGCCCGCGGGGCCGTTCTGAAGGGGAGGGTGGGCTGAGCCTTCTCGCTGCCTCTGGGCCGCTCTCCCGGCCGCCTCGCCCCGCTCTGCCCTCGGTCCCGTCCCGTGTGGAGCGGGACGTCAGCGTGAGGCGCCTTTGGCGCGGGCAGAGCTGGAGGGTCGTTGCCCGGCCCGCTCCGGCCCTTTCCTCGGGCACCCTGTGGCGTTGTTACCGCGGTGCTGCCTCACGGTCTCTAAAAAGCCCTCGCTGAGTTCCCGGGGGTCGCTGGGGCTGCGGCTCGGGCACGACGCGTCTTGGGGCAGAGGTTTTGCCAGCACCGCGGAGAGGGCAGAGCCCGGCCCGTGTCTCGGGAGCGCCGATAAAGAAGTTGAGTGTTGGCAGCCCCGAGCGGGAGGTTTCTTTCCAAAACGCGCAGCCCTTGCAGCCAGCTGGAGAGCGAACGTGTCCGCTGTGGGTTTCACCTGAGCCTATCAGTCATGTTCAGGCCATTAGGTTTGATGCTCATCTCACTTGTAATTTGCCCTTGACGTCTCTCGGTAGCTGCTGCTTTCGTCCTCTGCCGTGAGCAGTTTTCTCCGGGAGAAGTTGTGCTTCTGCCGAGGGTGGAAAACCAAACTCCCGTGGGGGGAGGAGGCTGCGCTGCTGGCCAGTGCTTCTGCCCTTTAGAGCAAGGAGATAATAAAAATGTAGTGTCTTTTTTGTTTTTTGTTGTTTTGGGGTTTTTTTTTGGTTGTTTTTCCTTACATTAAAATAGCTGTGTGTGTGGGCTCAGCAGCACGGAGCACAGAAATATCTGCCGAGGCTGCGGTGGCGGGAGCTGTGTAGGCGGGAGCTGCTGCCTCCGCACACCCGCCTCACAAAGGGCATCGCGCCCGGCCCGGGGGAGCCGCTGAGGGGATGGAGCCTCGGGGGTGAGGGGGAGCCCTGGAGGCAGCAGAAGCTGATCCGTGCTGGTGATCCATCCGTGCTGGTGATCCGTGCTGGGCAAGGCCGGGACGAGCCGGGCACAGGAGGCATAAGTGGTGCGCTGCTGGCAGCTCCTGCGCTCTCCATCTAACAGCCAGAGCTGGGAGCTGAGTTCTGGGATATTTTTTATCAGAGACACACAAAAAACTTGTCTCCAGGTTCTTTGTTTTTTTAAGTGACGGCTAGGGCTGTGCGTTAGAAGTTGGCAGGAGGTCGGTCTAGCTGGGGTGGTTTGCTGAGCTGGAATGCAGTGCACTCTGCTATCTCTGAATGGCTCTGGCCAGAAGAAACAGCAATCGCTGTATAGGTTGGTTTCTTTACCTCGATATATTAACACAAACATTCCCTCCAAGTGTCACTGCTGTTGTATTTTAGAAGGAACAACGACTTTCACAGCTGACCGGTTTTGAATACTATTCATGCACATCTGAGGCCAGCCTAATGTAGCAAAAGAATTAATTGGAAGAACTGCTTCTTTGTGCCTCTCTCTTTTTAACAGCTCTGATGACAAGTCGCAGGGACTCCACAAAAGTGGATGGCCGGAGGTGGCTCTTGTTGCTTTGGGGAGTGATCTATTGAATGGTGAAAAGATAGGGGAGTGATCTGTTGAATAGTGCAAGGATAGGGGACTAATCTATTGAACAGTGCAAGGTTAGAAGATAAGCAGGTTAACACCAAAAAATTACCTTGTGCCAAAGTGTTTTAAAACTTAATTTGGGATAAGTTTTTGAAAAAAAGTCTTTTTTTTTACGAACTGTTAAAGTCACAAAAAACTTATTTACTGTGAGGGTGCCAGAGCCCTGGAACGGGCTGCCCAGGGAGGTTGTGGAGTCTCTTTCTCTGAAGACTTTCAAACCCACCTGGATGTGTTCCTGGGTGACCCTGCTTAGGCAGTGGGTTGGACTAGATGATCCCCAGAGCTCCCTTCCAACCTCTGCCCTTCTGTGATATGCCTGTGAAGTCTTAATGTACCAGCACAAGCCTGCCTGATATGTAATGCTCTGACAGAACATTTGTGGGCAGAGGAGAGGGGAAAGATGTGACATGTCCAAGGTGTGCTAAATAGAATGTTTTCACCTAAGGATGACAGCATCAGTTAAACTGAAGGCTGCCTGGCTTCAAAACCTGTTATGGATGCACTGACTAGATCTTTATGGCCATTATGTTTGGGTTTTTTGTTTGTTTTCTGCTGTGTTTTGTGCTTATCTCACAAGGATTTACCTATCAAGATGAAAGAATGCCACTATCAACCTCCTAAGGAGCAGGAATTAACACTGAATAACTGAATGGGTGTTGGGTTTTTTGGTAGTGCTGCAGTGAATGTTGTTTCCCCCTGACCTCTCCATCCTGTTAAATTAAATGTCAAGAACATGAAAAAAATATTTCAGTCTTGCTGTGCAAACTGCCTTTTTAGCAGTATGGTGGCTGTCACAAGTTTTGATGCTCTGTGAAATCCTTGCACAGTATTGTGACTTAGTCTCAAACCTGCCAGGAGCAGAACTCTGTCATCTGTGTCCTGCAGTCTTCAGGAATAACTCTATAAATAAACACAGTTGCAAACTGAAATTTCTCTTCTCCTGTCTCTTGTCTAATTTAGAGAGTTTTAATTTTTTTTAAAAGGTGGTTCGGGGAGTCTCTGGCTCTTTGTAACTTTTTCAGTGAGTGCACTGAGATCAGTGTGGCAATCTTAATTTCTCTTGACTTGTCAGACTAATACTGTAATATATTTAGTACTTGCAAATCGAGGATTTGCTTTGCAGCTGAATGGTAAAGCAGAAATCACACACAGGATCTGGGATGCTGCCCCAGTATCTGTGGGTATGGTAGGAAGAGGAACCCAACCAATCTCACCCCTTTCATGCCCACTATTGAGGTGAAGGGCATTAGAAAGCCTGCAGTGGCAGTGCAGGGTTTTCTGCAACTGTCTCCTAGTGTTGTGAAAAATCAGGATAGTTTAAATCGTGCTGCTCAGAAGAGGAATGTGATCTTTTTTCCTCACTTAGCATAAGTATGGACATATATTTTCAATTGGTGTGATTACTGTGGAATTCAGTTTGTACCTTGATGAAAAGGCAAGATGCCTTTTGACCGTCTGAAAATGGTGCATGGTTCATGTGTCATTAAATTAGAAACTGCAGGAAAACAAAGAACCATCTGGAGACTTGGTAGGGGGGATGTTGAGGTCTCTGTTAAATGTACTACCAACACAGAAAAAAACCCCATAAAGAGTGTTTTGGCTACAAAAGGAGGCAAAGTGTGCTGGGCTTTTTGTCTGCTCTTGGTTTGTTGGTTGTTTTTAACCATCTTCTTTTCACAATTAGGCAAAGCACCAGAATGAAAGACATGGACAATATCAAAAGTGTGAAGAAAGAATGGTAAGTGGCAGTTCCCCCCTCCCTCTTTTTTCTCTTCGTTTTCTATTGCTATTTGTGTGTCCTGTTGTGACTTTCCAAACTTATGTTAAGTTTTAATTATTTTTTTTCTTGTATCCACCTGCTCCACATATGTTGACTTTTTTTTTTGTTTATATCTTGTTTTGTTAAAAGATTTTTCACATACCTGGAATGTTTCCTAGATGCAAGAAGCTGCATACTTTATTTATTTTTTTTTCCAGAAAGGCAGCCATACAAATTGCTAACTCACTGTGCACCTCTACGTTGATATGGAGGTGTCTGATTATCTTTCCGTGGTATAGTGAATACCTAGATTAAAGCTTCAGGTTTCTTTTGTTCTGTTAGAAAACTGACACGGGGACAGCATACTTGTGAAATTCCCTCTTCAGTGTTGTTGAGTTTCTTCTTTTGTTTAAAGATGTTCATCTGCAGGGATTCTCAGTGTTGCATAGATGCACTGCAAACAATTCTTTTTTATGCAAATGTATCTAATTACCATTCAAGTAAGCATTGCAGCTCTCTAATTCAATGCAGAGTTTTATGTAGAATTGGGTATTTTTCAAGAACTGGGTTGTTTGGGCTTTTTTTTTTTTCTGAGTTGCTTAAAATAGACTTTTCTGAATCTCCAGTAGGAAGAACTCCTACAATGTTTACCAAAAGCTTCATAATCCTCTTACTATGCAAAGTACTTCAACTGAAATATAATAATTCATTCAGATTGCATAGTTCTGCATTTTTCCCAGTGAAAATGTAACAGAAACAGCTGTCACATATATAATGTTCTATAAAAAGACATAGTTGATGCATCATCTTTATTACTCTGGTGGTCTCCACAGTACTGAAGTCTTCTATTGTATTTCTTCAGCATGCTCAAATGGTATTGAGTCATTTGTTCTTGAGTTTTTCTAAGGTACTTTCACAGACACTAATGGTGGTTTCATGGTGGTGCTGGGAATGGGGAGGTTGAAGTTTGAGGGGGGGAGTAAATCCTGGGAAAATTTTCTTGTATATGATTTTTAAAACTTATGGCAAAAGAAGACATCCAAGCCTGCATCATGGAGATGCTTTAAGGCCTTTCACTGGTGTGCAATTAAATGTTTGATGGTCTGAATTAGAAGCATGAATCATCTAACTTGCATTCCTTGCTCTGATACCAAGTTTAGAAGCTCCTGTACAGATTAACTCAACTTTTCTATTGTCATTCTTTTAACTTGTGCTTCTGAAGGACAAATAGTGACACTTGAGAGAGTCCTAAGTAGTTTGTAGAAAAGGCACAACACAAACTTGACCTGATGTTTTGTAACAGCCAAGGGAGCAAAGTGCAGGGGAATAAGCCCATTACACCTCTTGTGTCCCTCTGGGGCAGCTGCTTGTCTCTTGATGACTTCTCCAAGGCTTCATTTTTACAGTGTCTTTGTCCTGCAGGATGTGTAAATCAGGAACCAGTGGTCAGATTCTGAATGGTACAGAACAAAACCGTGACTGCTTTGTAGATAACCTTTTTGAAGAAGCTCAGAAAGTTGGTGCTATATGTGTGCCCCCATCTACAGTCAAGAATCAGGTAGGTGGTGAAGAAAAAAAATCCCTGTATTTAACATAACACTCCATTGAACAAATGCAAGAAGTCTTATCCAGGACATCTGTAAATGAATGCACACAGAATGAACACATCAGTAAGAACAGCCTCCCATATCTTGGTGAAACAGGCCTGTGCTTCTGTGTTTCTGGATTTCACTGGTCTGTAACGGTTTTAGTGTTGTTCTGGGACTCAGGCTGGCATTGGCTAATGCACTTCTGCTTTATTAGTAAGGAGAGGGAGCTGGTCATGAGCTGCAGGGAATGACAACCTCCTTTATGTAAGCTGTTCAAAGAGCTGCAGCCTCTTTGTGCAGAGGCATAGCCCAAACTTCTTCATTTTGCTCTCATTTGTGCAGTTGAGGAAATAGTGGGATGTTCAGTATGGGCTTGTGTCTCAGAAATTCTGTCCTTTTCCATATTTTCTTCTTGCTCCTCAAGTACTGGGAAGGGGCTGGAGAAAAGAAGAACAAAGATGTCAAGGAGAAATTTGAAGGGAGTGTTGCTGGAAATGATGTTTTTGGATTCCTAACTGAGCTTGTGGGAAAAGGGTTGTCAGGAGCAGTAGCTTCAGTTGCAGTTCTGCTTTGGTGTTCCATGGCAGCACTTGTGTCACTGGCTACATGGGAAGTTGGTGTGGAGTAATTATTATAAATGATCTGTGTTAAACTTGCATCCTGTAGAGGAAATGTTCCCATGATGAGAACTCCATCCATATGCATTGGTGCCATGAGCCACAAGACTTCTTAAAAGGAATCTAGCCTTCTTCAGTGCTGTATTTTTGACAGATTACAAACCAAAAGGGAAGGAATTCTCTTCAGCAGCTTGCACATGCTCTGTATTTATGTAACAATTATCTTCTAACAAGTCAAACTGCAAAAATTCAACTATTATGAAGCCTAGTTCAAACTAATATTCAGTTGAAGTGAATTCTGCATTTGTATGTGCTTCATATACCTCACATGTGGCCAAATATCTGTCAAGTCAATGCTATTTCAGGGATCAGACCTGGATGATAAATGCTTCCTTAAATGGCATGATGCATCAATACAAAAATGCAATCCCAAATATATCCATGCTAAAGTTGGAGAGATGGCAGTGAACAGTGTGAAGGCTGCAAGTTGAAGTGGTGATGTTCTCTGGCAAAGTTAATATTTATTTTTTCATTCCCCTGGCACCAGAGTTTTGAAAATACCCCTGAGCTCCAGGGTAAACATCAACGTGTACGACTGTCTGAAAATACATGGCTGCATTTCCTGAGTGAAAAGATTCTGCATGATTATCTCAGAGCCTTCCTCACACCAAAGCCTCCAGAATGCTCAGAACAAGGCTTTACCCTCTGTACCCCCATCTGGCCTATTCTGGTCCTTGGTGTTCCAACACCAGGCATGTGTGCTCTCAAATTAGCTCTTGGAAGAGTTGCAGCTGGCTGGGATCTTCCAGGGATTCTTCTTCTTTTTTTTTTAGCTTTCCTTTTTTTTTTTTTTTCCACTGGAGTGTTCTTGGCCTGGGAAAGCAAAATGATTGGGGGAAGGTTCATTTCTAACCCTGATTGCCACAAGGTCCTTAGAAATGTCACTTGCAGTTGCTCTGCTTGTGGGCACAGAGCCAAACCAGCTCCTAGTGAGGCTCCTCTCAGTATTTTTAGGCCATGCAGTGGATGATGTACAATCATAAGGTGCTGTGGGTGTACCAGGCTGGTTTTCATCAGTGTTATGAGACATGTTCTTACTTTGCAGGTTGATGTAATCATTAAACTTTGGAAAAATGGGTTTACAGTAAATGATGGTGAACTTAGGAGCTACAGTGACGTGGCAAACCAGCAGTTCTTGGACTCCATTAAAAAAGGGTGAGTTTTGTCTTCTTAATTGGCCTGAGTTAAAGTGCTTTGGGCAGCACTTAGCTTATCCTCTGCATTTTTTCCATAGCTGCTTGGCTTTGCTGCACTGCAGTGTCCCTGTAGGAGCACAGGCCACTCACTGCCTGTCTCCCTTCCTGCAGTGCTAATGGCTGTTTTAACATCAACAGGTTTAATACAGCTTTCAACTGCAGCACACAGACAGTTGCTGATGAAACAGATGAAAGCAAGTGTTGGCAGGGGGCACAGCAGGTGCAGAATGAAATAAAGTCTAAATCAGAATGCCCAGTAAGAGCTACTGGTAAATGGTACTTTGACTAACAAACTCGATGCACAAGCAGTTGAGTACTTTTGGTTTTATGGTCTTTGTGTTCCTTTTGTTGATGAAAAGCCTTAAGTGGGTACATTTGCTCCATGTAACATCCAAGAAACTGTGATCACTCTTCAATTTAATTTTTTCCCAGTACAGACTTGCTATTCATCATTTGTGTGTGTATATAGCAATCTTACTTTTTAGCTAAAAATTAGCATGCTATCCTGATTTCTGCTGGTGATTGCAGTGGTGCTTTAAAAAGCAGGTTGACCATACAAACCAGTATAATTTTGAGCCTTTTTTTCTTCACCCCATAGAAATGGAGAGGAAAATTTTTTTTTGGAGGCTATAATTTAAAATCTTCTTTTCAAGTATGTGAAATTACCAAGCCATTGTATTTTTTGACTTTTCTACACTTGGCTAGCCAATCAAAAATACTAATTTTACACTGTATTTCTCCTTTTTGGCTGTCACCTGCATTAGAACCAATGGCAACCACACTGTTTAAAGCCATTTGCTTGCTTTGTGTGTGTGCATCAGAAGTTTGCTACCTTTCTTTCACTGTTTGCTTGGGAAGATGCTAATTACAAGATGGTTCCTGCATAATTGTTGATGGTAGAGAAGCACTTAGTAGAACCCCTGGGCCAGCTGAGCCCCACCACCTCAAAGTGTAGTGTCTGCAGCAGAACTCCCAGACAAAGGCATTGTTGTGCTCTGTTAATGCAAATGAAGCCATTACTGAGGTGATGTCACTGCACTGCAGAGTGTAGCTGTTAGTGATGATCTCATTTTTAAAAGCTGAGATTGGTGTTTATTTGTAATTAAACACACTGTGTCTAACCTCAGTTCTTTAAAAGTCAGTTGGCTTTTTATTTCTTTTTCCTTCCTGTTTTACTATGGGGATAAAATAATTGAGCCTTTTGCACCAATGTGTGGCAATACTGAAGTTCCTACACATCCTGTGCTTTGGAGTAGTAACTGTGGAGTAAATTTCAACATCATAAAAAAATGTGCATGATGATTTCTTCTTTTGTTGTTCACTTTCTAGTTAATTTGCAGTTCAGGTACTTCAGGTTGTTTGTGTGTCATGTGCTTAACATAAATGTTAGTAAATAATTGTGAAGCTGAGGGGTTTTTTTAGGTATCATCTTGGAAAGGATCAACCTAGAACAGGTATTAATCATGAATCTATTTTAGCTACTGAAAACAGTATAGAAGTTATTTTTCTGACTTCTTTTTTTCTTTAGGGAACTGCCTTTTGAACTACGGAAGGTTTTTGATAAAGAAGAGGTAGATGTGAAAGTGGAAGATAAAAAAGCTGAGGTGCATTTGTCATCCAAAAAGCCAGTGTTTCATCCCTTCTCTGGACACGGCTACAGACTAGGAAGGTGAGTGGTCTGATGTGGTCTGTGATTGAGTGTTATACCTGTGGTAAAAGATCTCATCATTCACCTTGGAAGGGACCTTTGGAGCTCTAATCCAAGCTCCTGCTGAAGGCAGGATCAGCTGTGGGGACAGATGAGGTTCCTCAGGCTTTTATCCCATTGAGCCTTGAAGTCCTGCAAGAGTGGAAGCTGCAGCCTGCTTCTGTGCTGGACTGCCCTCCTGGGAAAGAAATCTTTCCTTATATCCAGTCTGTGCAGCTCTTGTCTCAATTTATGTCCATCCTGTCTCCCTCCTCCTTGACAGCCTCTTGTAGACCTAGTGTGTGTGTGTGTGTGTGTCTGTCTGTCTGTCTGTCTCCTCCACAGGCTGAACAAGCCCCTCTCCTCCCAGGGTCAATGTTCCAGCCTGTGGCCCTCCATGGAACTTTAATTTGTCAACATCTTTCCCTGATTTTTGGGTGCCACATGTGCAGCAGTGTTTGGGTGTGTGTGATGAGTGCTGCATGGGGATGATCAGCTGTGTTCTGTTCCTGCAGCCAGGATGCTGTTGGCTTGCTTTGGTCACAGTGTGAGCAGAAGTGCATCCAGATGAAAGGCAGCTGCTCTTCTGCCATTGAAGAGAAAAGAATCTCTTTTAGAGCTGTGTGTGCAATCTCTGTGAGGAGGGAGTGTCCTCATGAGGGCAAGTGTGACAATCCCATACTGGGAACTGCAGCAAGAGGCTGTTCTGCAATGAAACTCCTTTGGTGTGTAACCACACGTGCATTGCAGCAAGACATCCCAGCCTGTTACACTGATCCCTTTCCTTTGCTCCATGGCTCTCTTGTGGTTGGTGTCAGCCACTAATGCCAGTGCTAAAGCTGGGCTTGATTTATAGCCACTCAGTGCTGTAATTCTGGAAGGCTGTTGTAGCAGGGCAGGCCAGGAGTTCATTTCTTTGGTCCCTGTGGATTTTGCTTACTCCAGCCAAACTCTCTGCTTCACATACCCCTGCTGTGTGAGACTTGTGTGCCTGTGACAGCAGACTATAGAGCAGTGAGCAGCACATTCACTGCCCAAGGGGCTGCTCAGTGAGCTGCCCACTGGGGTGGAACCTCACAGCTTGTCTGGATGAGGTGGAAAGGACTTGAACCCAGGGATCACAACCTGGGTTGGAAGGGATTAGGCAGGGGAGTGAGACCTGCTAACAGGAAAGGAGGAGTGGCTCCAGGCTGCCTCAGAGAAGCAGGTGTCTGGTTTATTCATTTCATCCACTGTCTACATCCTTGAGTAGGTCTGGTCAGTAGGGAAGGTGTTCCCTTGTTGTTCCTAGATCAGCTGCTGCAGGAGTTGATTTTGGTAGCACTGAATTTCTGAGTGAACAAGGATCAAAAACCTAACCTTACTTTATTTACATGTAGACCTGTATGCAGCAAAAGCCAGTGTACTGGGTTTCTGGTGCTAACCAGTGCTGAATGGCAGGGTGTTCTGTTGCAAGCCTGCAGCAAGGGATGCTCTTGCTTCCCAGTAGCTGAGGTAGGCTCTGGAAACACACAGTTCTGTGAATATCAGTTGACATGTCTTGTACACTGAGACAATCTACAGCTTGCTTAGCATTTTTCTTTATGGACTGCATAAAATGCCTCTTTTTATTTTCCCTGTCTGTTTAGTGCTTTGCTATCAGCCCTTTCTTTAAAGACAAGTAAATATTTTTTGCTGATTTGGGAGACATGAGCTGCAAATGCCTTTACTATGTAAACTGTGTCACTTCCTGATGGTAAAATAAAAGTCCATGACATGCACATCCTACTCTTTCAGCAACAGAGCTTTGTGGGGAAATTCTAGTGCTGTCTGAGACCTCTAACAAGTTTTTAAGCTATAAAGCTTCCTTTCCATAGTTGTACTTGTGTCCTTAATCAGAAATGAGAGGCAAATGACTGAATAGTTTACTTCAGTTTATGAGTTAAATTTCTGCTTATCAAGTAAACTTTTTTTTTGTTACTAGTCCATAGAGTTTTCTGCCAGTTTGCAGATGAATTGATTATGTGGTTAGTGTTATAAATCAGTTTCTTGACTGGTTCATTAAAAATTCTGCTGGAGGAAAAACAGAGGCACTAGAAAGAATACATTTGATATAACTCAGATGAGCATCATCATCTCTCTTCTTTTTACACAGGAGAGAAAAATGAGACTTACCAGAGTTTTCCAATATATCTTATGAACCTGTATAACCAGGGGGTATAGCTTGTTTTATCTACCACTAATCAGCTGCATTTCATAGTTTGGGACTGATACAAGACATGCAACTTCACTTTTCCATTAAGCTTATCAATGCAATTTAATGACTGTCTCAGAAACACATTAATTAAACCATGGTCTAAAATCCCTTGTAGCAAAGTGGGCTTGTTCTCTAACCTCATTAGGGTCAAACATTGTGTGTCAAGCTTCTTAATCATTAGGCAAAGTAAGGAAAGATGCCTAACTCTTGGGCTTTTACTTTTTTTTTTTCAAAGGAATAAGTCTTTAATAAATGGGTTATAATATATTCATTTTGGTAAGAGCCTTAGATGCTTGGTTTGTGGCTTTAGTCAAAGCTCCCACCACTAGATGGCTTTATCCATCAGCTCTGCAAGAGCAGTCACCAAGTACAGAAAGGCTTTCAACCCTGGTGAATACAGCTCTTCAAACTTTTTCTTGCAGCTTCACTTAATGTCTTGGTTTCATTTCACACATACTTGCTATTGAAAGAATCTTCTCCAGTGCCTACCACAAATTCCCTGCTCTCAAGACTATTTAAGCTTAGCTTGCTCATACTCAAGCTTTTTTCCAGATCTGAAGGGCAATTAGGGTTTATTTTGTATTAAGTCAAGTGTGAACAGGAGCTGGGTATGAGATAAATCAGTAAAGGCAGGTCAATGACAGAAAGTCACCTGTATTTGAGTCCCAGAATGTTTTACAGATGTGCCTGCTGGAATCTCTTGGTGCAAGGGTCTTGTGCCAGAGCTGATTTCTGTGTAATGTAGAGCAGTCAGTTCTGTGCCTCTCACGTGTCCAGCTGCAGTGAACATCTCTTATCACTCACTTGGGAATGAGATTCCTTAATTCTCATTCTTTTATTGCATCCACTGAAACTGCAAAAAAGTGCCTCTGCTGGCTGATAGCCTGGAGGTTAGAGCACTTAACTAGGCAATGGGTGATGGGAGTTTTTGAAATGCCTCAGACTCAGGGCTTCAGCCCAAGACTTCAACTTTATTAGCTTGAATATATTCAGGTCATTAGCCATCTTTTTTGGGATGAAAGTCAGCCAGTGTGCAAGGATGGGATTTGCTCACAAAGCAGATGTAGTATTGTTCAGCCTGTTATTTTATGGCCTTTGAGTTACTGTTGGAGAGAGAAGTTGGTCTGTGCAAAGAGAAAGCTTTTCTGCAAACCACCATGAAGTGTTCCTGACCACAGCTGAGCTCAGAGAAGAAATAGTAACTCCTTAAATCACTGCTGGTGTTTTGCAAGCAAACATCTGGTAACACTTACATGAGCTGAGGATGTGCCCAGTGGATCAGGCCTTATGATGACTTAAACAGGACATGCTGAACAAGCTCAGTCCTGAAAGCAGCACTAAGCTCTAGACATTTCTTCACAATAAACATTTTTTTGCCAGTATATTTTTTTTTTTAAGACCATGCACTTGGACTGAGGTTTCTCTGTTCTGTCAAGTCATTTTATGGATCTTTGCCCTTGTGGTAGGGTCAGCTGTTAAAAGTACCTTAGAAAAAAAAAAACCCAAACCAAAATGCAAGTGCTGTGTGCATCAGCCTGGCTTCTCACTCTGAGAGATGAGTAATGCTTCTAAACTGAAATAGATGATGCTGGGGTCTGAATCAAGGCTAACAACATTCAGTTAAATTGAATTACTGTAATCACATTACAGTGAAAATTAACATTGAATATGCAAATTCAGTACTCAAACCCCTTAAGGTTTCACCTGTGATTAGAGTTAAAAAAAAACAACCCATAAAGAATCTTCAGACTGTTTCTTCTCTTGTGTGTTTAATCTTTTGATCTTTAAGTTCCCCTCCATCTTGCAAAAATGTTAAAACATGAGCACACTGAAATTCTTCAGCATGTTGAAGTTCCTTAAGAGAAGTATTGACATGCAGTTAAAAGAAAAGCTGATGTTATGTCTGTGTTCCTGTATTTGTTTAAAAAAGGTAATCAATGCACCTTGAATCAGGACAGAAAGCTCCAGAAGCAGAGGTCAGGAAGGAGGTTCAAGCTTTTGTGTGTGCACAGAAGGCATAACCTTGTATGGCTTTTCTTTTCAGTGCTACTCCCAGGATCATCTCCAAAGTAAGAGATAGTCATCAAGGACCTGACAACAAAAGACACCTGCCTTTAGTACCCTTAAATGATTTGGAACCTATCACCAACATCCAGATCTGGTTAGCTGATGGGGAAAGGATCATTCAGAAGTTCAATGTTTCTCACAGGTGAGATTTATTTTAGCATTGTCATGTGTGTCTGCAGCCATGTGTATGTATCTGTACACACAAGTCTCTCACTTAACATTGAACTGCTCTTCAGCTGCATCTATGAAACATCCTCTCAAATCTGAGAAATCTTGTAGCTGCTGAGAGGAGCATAAGAGGGATGTGAAGCTGCTGTTAAAAGTCAGCACTGTAGCTGAGCAGAAATGGAAATCTGAGAAAACTGGAGGAGTTCTTTGTAGTTTAGTGGAAGTTAAAGTGTATGTATTGATCATTACTAGAGGAAACAGCTTTCAAGATGACAGATCTCACACAAAATGACTACATCCTTTGTGAAAAGCCTGGTGGTCACTGGGCAGAGACAGCACCACAGCTGGGGAGAGCCAGAATCAGTGCAGTAGGCAGGGAAGGTTCCTCACCTGCATGTCAGCACGGATGGATCAGATGCATCCAATGTGTTTCATTCTTAATTAGCAAAATTTCCTCTTCTAAAAGAGGCTTATTAATGGGAATAAGTCAGAAGGTGCCAGCACAGCATATATATGCAGGAGCTGTAAGAAAGTAGGATTAACTATTTCATGTTAAATTGTAGAGCTCCTGTATTTAGAGACCCTTCTCAAATTTGTAAGTTGAGAAATGACTCCAGTACTCTACAGTCACATCATATAGGAGGGGTACGTTGTCTGTGCTTCTCTGTGAAGCCATTTCAAGGGATCAAGGATTCAGTGCAATCCAGGCTGCTGCATGTGTCTTTGTGGCTGCTCAGAAGAAAAGCTCAGCACTTGAAGGTTAATGACTGGAACTTTTCCTGTAACTTGTCCTGATTTATTACAGTTAGTGACCTGAGGAGTGAACTGAAGCACAGTGGTGATACACTGCTGAAGGGTCAATTGCTATTTTAATACCTCATTGGAAGACTTAATATCTTAATTCCAGATTTCACACATTTAAGTAGAATTAGAAGCATTTTCTCTTCATGGTAAATAGCAGTTTGAACAGCTGCTAATTGTTTTTGGAGGGAAGAAAAAAAAAGACTGAGATAAGCAGAACAGCATCCTTACTGACACAGTGCTCTTTTTTAAGTAGTTTGCTATAAATATCCCATCCTAACCTGTCCTCTTGCCACAAGGCCAGCATGTTTGTGCTCTGTATGGCAATTGTGGATGACTTAATAATTAGAAACATGGGGAAATCCTTTGAGTACATATCCTTAAACATGATGATTGCATGTGTAGCACTCCTTTCAGTGGAGAAGCAGAAAAAAACCCCAACCTGTTTGTTAATTAATCTAAGGTAGCTAATCTGTAGCATATATATACACCCAGTGGACTTTGACAGAATGCATGCAAACACTTGTAAATGTCCAACCAAAGATGTGTTCCTGCTTGAGGTTTTTCAGGCTCTAGGCTGGTAGGATGAAGCATTGTCTCTGAGCTGAGGGCTGTGTGCACAGGAATGAGGTGCTGGCTGTGTCTGTCCTAGGCACGTGGCTAAGGCAGGGAAGTTTGGGCTGTGCTGCTAAACCATAAGCCAACTAGGACTTCTTCAGACAGTATCTAGACTTGGTTCAGATGTTCTCTGAGGACATGGAACCATTCCTAGTGAACTTCATGGGCTGCCTTGTGCATGGGATAGAGGAAGGATGAGATTAATAATTTGCCAGTAGCTAGAGTCTACCAGATGGCCTCAGGATCAGAGAATGGACATTGGCACTATGCTTATTTCACTGCTACAGATTTACCCTTTAAACTTCATTTTACAATTCAGTTGGTCAGTTCTGGTTCTTCCACAGCTAAATCTCTGTGCTGCTCACTTTTTGCAAGGTTCTTCACACAACAGGCAGCTTGAATCTGTAATGAATCTGCTGTTGCACCTGCTCTGGTAGAGACTATGTTTAGACCTTGTTAACTCAGCAGCCATCCTGACAATCTTAGCAAACCCTTTGTCTTTATTATTGTTGTGGTTTTGCTACATGCACTGCACACTAAAGGCATCTTTATTCTAGCTCTTGGCTACAGAAACCTCAGGTAAGAGCTCCACCAGCTGGTGGAGAAATGGTTGGCTTGTGGAGCTACCAGCTGAGCCACAGGGAAGCATTTTTCATTGAATCCTTTTGGTTGGAAGAGACATTCAAGATCATTGAGTCCAACCCTTAACCCAGCACTGCCAGGTCACCATGTCCCTCAGCACCACATCTACATGGCTCTTAAATCCCTCCAGGGATGGGGACTCCTCCATCTCCTGGGCTGCCTGTTCCAGCACTTTACAATCCTTTCAGTGATATTATTTTTTTTTTCCCCAATATCCACCCTAAACCTAAATGTAAGTGCTCAGAATAAGATACTCATCCTTTTTCCCTTGGGACTGCTCTCAGAGCATGCAAGCCTTGATCCTTGCCTCCCAAGTGGATCCAGGCACATCAGGATATCACCCCCTGTGCTGTTCCATTCCTACACCATCAGCCGTGACGTGAAGTGGGTGTCTCGTTCTCTTCTTGAGTGGCTGCCTGTGTTGTGCCTGGGCTGTGGGTTGGGGTTGGAGAGCTCTAATGCTGTGGCTTCTTTCTCTCTTTTCAGAATAAGCCATGTCAGAGACTTCATAAGCAAGTACCAAGGACCAGAAGGAGGTGTTCCCTTCACACTGGCTACTTCGCTGCCGTTCCGAGAGCTGCGAGATGAGACACTAACACTGGAGGAGGCAAAGCTGCAAAATGCTGTTGTTGTTCAGAGACTTCAGAAAACAACTGAACCTTTCAGACTCTTAGTGATAAAAGTACCTGACAATGACTAACTGCTGCTACCCCTAATGGACAGCTCAAGAACGAGCAAAAATTGCTATGAAAAGTTCAAGATCAAATTAGCTTTTAACTGATCAAAAGCCACATAGAGGTGGAACTAAACAAAACCAAAAACGTAACCAGCAATATCTTGATGCACTCTCATCCTCACAGACTGTGCTCTTAGAGAGCAAAATGCTCTCTATCAGCCTCTGCTATTACCTGCTGTAATAGCAGCATTTTCAACTAAGATTGGTGGTCAGAGCCTGGCTACTTAATGTAGCAGAGTAACTGTACAACAGGTCACCCTTAGAATTTCCTTAAGTAAAAAACTTAGTTCTTTAAGTGTATTTAGGCAGAACTTAAGTACTACTGATAGCACCTCGGAAAATAGATTTATTTTTGCACTTTGGACTAAAGTGAAACTGAACTGATTGGTTTCACTTACGTTTCAGTATAAGCCTTTATGGTTTGCAGTCTTCTCACAGTAACTTTTAGGCAACAGATGCTACAGAGAATCTCACATTTGAACTCTTAACTACCTTGAAAATCTTCAGTAGCAGTATCTTCTGGATTTACATTTTATCAAAATATCTGCAGTGCAGTGTTCTATCAGGTCTTCACAGGGTGGTAGGTGCATAAGTGAGAAGATAAAAATGAGGTAATCTGGTGCATACTGCATATGAAGTGCCTCAAAGTAAGCTCTGAAGGAGTTGTTATAACCAGTGGTTGAAGTGGTTTCTGCCTCTTTGTGCTGCTACAGGTGTCTTACATATAGAATCATAGAATGGCTAGGGCTGGAAGGGACCTCCAGAGGGCATCTAGTGCAGCCCCCCTGCAGGGCGCAGGGACACCCTCAACTAGCCCAGGCTGCTCCGAGCCTTGGCCAACCTCCCCTGCAATAGCTCCCGGGATGGCGCCTCAACCACCTCCCT
>JANHGL010022117.1:0-18461 GCA_024611195.1 Ceyx melanurus
CGCGGTGTTGGGTTGAGCCGCTCCCGCTCCCTCCATTCCCCCTGGCCCGGAGGGCTGCGCCTGGGAGGGCTCGATGGCACGGTCCTCCCGTCTCCCGCCGGCTGTCAGGGCGGCGAGCTCGGCCGGAGCCCCTTCATCCCCTCGCCTCCTGACCCGGCCGGCGCAGTGGGCGCCGCGGGCCGCTGGGCCCGGCGGGTTTCCCGACTCGGCTGCCGTGCGGCCGCGGAGCATCACCGGCTGGAGCTGGGGGCGGCTGCCCGAACCCTCACCGGCAGCCGGGAGCAGCTGCTCGGGCTCTGCCGCCGCTCCCGTCCCGCGGTTCCCCCTGGAACGGCCTCTGGGGCGCCGGCTGAGGGCCTGGCGGTGGCCGGGCCGCGGCCGCAGCTCTGCCTCGGTCTGGCCAGCGGTGCCATGGTCTGCCTTGCAGTGCCATGGTCTGGCCAGCGGTGCCATGGTCTGCCTTGCAGTGCCGTGATCTGCCTTGCAGTGCCAGCTGCTTCCGCTGGAGCTCGGGCCTCTCCCGGCCGGGCGGAGGGACCGCGGCCTTTCGGCAGCTGCATCCACGGAGGAGGGGTTGGCTCGCGGTTCCTTATCATCACCTCGAAACAGGCGGCATTAGGTGGTGACGCTACCAGCGTTCGCTTCAAAACCTCCCTTTTATTGCGAGATTTGTGCGAGCGGCAGCACTCGTGAGATCATCTCTGCTCTTCGCTTAATGTTGTGCAGAGCAAGCCGATTTTTCAACTCGTGTTGAAAATCTAATTGTTCAGATGAGTAAGGGATGCAACAGCCTTCCTTTGGGAACAGCAGGTTTTTGTGTTGTGTTTTCACACCAGAGCCAGCTGCCTTCCCGTAAAAGATGCTTCAGCCCCGTTGTTAAACCTCTTGTTTTAAGTTCTCCAAGTGACTCTTTCTGGTGAATGGTTTTCCCTACATAACAAACTCTTTCTGCTACCACCTAGCAACAGGTACACTTGCCATGTTGCCCTCTGCTCAGAGCACCCACTTCTGGAGCTAAGATCCTTTGCTTTGAGCTGTCCTTTGGCTCTGCTGGTGGAGCTGCTCAGGATCCGTTGTGTGAGGGTTGGGAAACCAACAGTCTGAAAAGTAACCTGGCAAAATAAGATTTTTACAATACTACTTTTTTCCTTTGTCCCCAAGCTAGATCTCTTTCCTGATCCAGTTGATGTCTCAGTAACAGTTGCAATGGCCCAGGGTCTGGCATGAGTGAGCAGCTAGGAAACTGGGGATGGTAAGAGGCATTTGAACTGACAGTGATGTGAGGGGCACCTTTGGATCAAATTATTCTAATTTAATTTGGCTCATATGGACTATTTGGGTGTTTCAGGTTACAAATTGCCAGTCTGTTGATGTTTCCATAAAGTCTAATTTTTTTCTATGTATGAACTTGGGTGACAGATTTTGGGGTGTTCTGAGATAATTTAGTCAATGTAGAAAGGATGGTGAGATATCTAGGAAAAAAATAGGTTGTTTTTTCTCGTGCCTTTCTTTAAGGCTCTGAAAGGGTTGTTGCAGAACATTTCCACCATCTTGAGTTTTTGTTGCAGTGTTGTGCAGAGTATGTTGAAGTGATGATAGAAAGTTGACTTGAAGGAGTTAATTCATTGTGTATGGCACTGACCAAATCAGTACTGTGTGTGGGTTTGGGATTTGTGTGCTTTACATTGGAGAGTGTTAGAATATTGCCACAAAAATTATTCAGGAGCTGGAAAAAACTTCTCACAATGAGAGACTGTGAGAGTGCTCTCCAAGATCAAGCTATATATTTTTCATAAGAAAGATGACTGAGAGGCACCTGGATTATAAGAAGGAGAAAAAAAACCCCACCACAAACCACTACGTAGATGCTAAAAGGATGTGAATCTACTAGAGGAAGGAAGAAAACTAAATATCTGGATGTAAATATCTGGATGTAGCTTCCTTTTCCACTTGAAGAGGAGTAAGGAATGGACCAAACTTCCCGTGGAAGTGGCAGGTTTTTGTATCTGTGTTTTGAAACAGGTGCCTTCCTGTAAGGGATGCTTCAGTTAGCACAAGCCAGAGGAAATGATCTGATGACCTGTTGTGGTCCTGAGCAGCTTGGATCTCTTCTAAAAAACTGCCTTCTTTTAGGCCCCTGAGCCATAGGAAGTTGTTGGCTTTCAGCAGAGCTGGGATTTGATCACACATCTGTAGAGCCCCAGCTCAGCATCTTGTTTCCTTTTGACACGTTTAATTACCATCCTTTATTAATTTAGAGTGTGTGTCAGGGTTATCAGAACATGAGATCACAGAAGAAAGGCATGCAGGGCTTCTGGCCTTTTTATTGCAGGAGCAGGAATGCTGTTGCAGCTGTGATGGTGTAAGGATGCAAGTGAAGAAAGATTTGCAACAGCAGGATAACATCAGCTGGTTGAACAGAAGATGTACTTGCAAAACAGAACCAGCTTTGGAGTACTCTCAAAAATACCAGCTCTTCTTTGGACTTCACTTTCATGTCCTCAGCTTTCAACAACTGGATCTTTTAATCTGCTGCACCTCAAATCTTAAGTGTGATGGAAAAAGTGGAGTTGATACTAACTTTAGAGATAGCTTTAGGAGATCTTTATCTTCATGCCTGGTGGGCAGGAAGGATTCTAGAGACTACTTAACCTTTTTTGGGTTTGTAGTAAGTACTTTGGTTGTTTCTGCTTTGCTTATACAAGATAAGGAAGGTGTGTCTACATATACACACTTGTATATTTGGAGATTAATCCTGAGATACTCAGCCTTGGCTGACAAAGTTGTGGTTATTTCTGAGTACATTTGGCAGCAGCTCCTTAACAGGAGCAATTCTGTGCTGCAGCTGCTGCTTCCACAGATCCCTGGTTGGTTGTTTTTTTAATTGCACTAGCTTTTCTTTCAGTACATATGTGCTTTTTATTCTTCATTCTGAGTAAAGGGTAGTTACTCTCTTTTACCAGACAGCTCCTTGGACAGCACTTGTCTTCCTCCATGGATTCCTGGATTGAAGGCAAACAGGCATTTTTTAATAATTTTTAACCTGTGACAAACTATTTTACAGATTTATTTTTTTTTCTTGTTGCTTTAGTGGGAGCTTTTATGTGGCACTCCTGCAGTTCTCTGTGTATGTGTATATTTCCCTCTGCTTTAGTCTGTATTTGTGTTAAAATGATGGATAAAAATAAATAAATACAATCTATGGACAGCATTAAAATATACCAACATTTGTTTGTAACTAGCTGCTGAGACTTTTTTGGAAAAAAAAAAAAGACCTTGATGGGATTTGCTTGAGTGTTTTCTTTTAATCTGATCACATCTGGGCATTTGGAACTGACAAAATGCAGCAGGCATCAACAGAATTTATCAGTTTTTAAGCAAGCATTTGATCCAAAATACTGTGTTCTTAAAGTCAGTGAACTCTATTTTTGGCAGAACTGCAGAAATTCTGCAGCTAGGCCTTCTCTGCTGAACATACTCAACTTGAGTCCCCAGAAGTGTGTGCCAGGAAAGAGTTTGGCCAAAGCTGTGATGTCAGATTGTGAGCTCCTGATGCCACAGTCCCAGGAGGTATTTGGGAATGGGATGTTTGAGCTGGATTGGCATCTCAGTGTGAACATCAGAAGGTCTGTTCTGGTGTGCCAGGCTAGTGAGAGGAATTCTCACCAGTGTAGCAGTGGTTGGTGGTCACCTGGGGTCTCTGGTGGGCTCAGCAGGCTGGCTGTGTTTGTTTAGATACATGGCAAACTGGACTGCTAAGTCTGATTCTGCTTCTTCTGTGACAGGTGACTTGATACAACCAGAGATTTTAGTCAAGGAGCCATAAGAAAGAGAAGCTGGAAAGACTAAAGCTGCAAGAACAGGAGCACGTTCAAAAAGGGGAATGAAAGAGAGGGGGTGAAAAGGTGAGATTGTCTTTTTTTAGCAACTCTTCCATTTCCTTGAGATTTGTCATGCTGTCTCACACCAAGAAACATCCAGGGAGAGTGGCTGCTGTACCAATTCAGGCTTGGAGGAAACAGGAGTTGGGAGAACCTGAAGCAGTACCACATAGTTCTTGTTGTGTTCCTGCCAGAAAGAAAAGCATCATGATAATTCTGTGTATGAGGCATGAGATGGAGGGGTCTGAGAAAGCTGGAGACAACCTGAGGACCCTTTCAGGGTGGATTACTCTAGGATTCTGTGGGCCTGGAGTCAGAGAGCTGTTCCTCTCCAAATATTCTGAGGCTTGATTGCTTAATGTTCTGCATGTGGGCTTTTTAGATTGCTCTGTGCTGCAGCATCACCAATTAATGTCTTCGTGTGCTAAAGTAAAATTAATATGACCTACATTTCTAGGTGCCACCCAGCTGACCAGAAGGGTCCATAGCTAGAGGTGAACACTTGTTTTTCCCACTACTGCTCCTTACATGCTGCCTTGTCATTGCTGTTACCTTTAGAGCAGTGTTATTAAATGTTCTATATGACAACTAGTAGTATATTGAAGTTTTAATCCTGTAGATAATGAGTATGGCTGGTGTCCTAAACAGACACTAGCAATTCATCATGTTACACACCTTCATTTCTTAAAACCCCAACACACAGAATGCAGAGACTCTAGGTCTCTGAAAACATTGCTGTGCTTCCACTGTTGATACCTTCTTTTTCAAATACTTTATAAAAAAAATAATTTTTTTTAAACATGTATTTGTGTGAATGTTTTGTTCTTTTGATTTTCTGGAGTTTTCTGCACTGTGTCATGTTGCTTATTTGTTAGGTCTGCTTTCTACATGACAAGGCTTCCAAAAACTAGTGTCAGGTTGTATCCCAGCCAGACATTCAGCCTCACACAGCTGCCTGCTCCATCCCCCCTGGTGGGATGGGGGAGAAAATCAGAAGAGTAACAGTAAGAAAACTCATGGGTTGAGATAAAGACAGTTTAATAAGTAAAACAAAAGCTGCAGCTTAAGTGAAGCAAACAAGGAATTCATTCACCACTTCCCCTCATCGTGTTCAGCCATCCCCAGGACAGCAGGGCTCCATCACACATACTGCTTACTTGGGAAGACAAACACCAACACTCCAAACATCACCACACCCCCTTCAACTTTCCCCAGCCTTCTGTTGCTGAGCATGCCATCATATGGTCTGGGATACCCCTCTGCTCAGCTGGGGTCAGCTGTCCCAGTTTTGTCCCCTCCCAACTGCTCCTGCACCCCCTGGCTGGTGGGGTGAGGAGCAGACAAGGCCCTGACTCTGTGATCCCTGCCCAGCAGTAACAGAGACACCCCAGTGTTGGTCTTGTAATATCTCAGTGGGTTTTTCAGCATGCTGCTCTAACAAACAAGATTTCTTGTTAGCCACATGCAGGTTCTTGGTGACTGGTTGCTTATTATTAGCACTTCAAAGACTTGCATCCAATTCCTCAGGATTCCAGATGTAAACCAAGTGTCATGTAAATTGTCCCGTGTTGATAATTACCTAGAAAAAGACGTGGTGATGAAAAGAAGTTCAAGAGAGAAAAAAGAAAGCTAAGCTGGAGAGAAGAGAGGCAGATAGATGGAGATGAGAAACATCCCCCAAAGCAGCAGAAGGTACCAGCTGAAGAACAGCAGTGGCCAGAGAATATGCCTGAATGGGAAGAAAGGAAATCCCTGCTAGCTCAGAGAAGAGTGGAGTCTGTCAGACTGCTTACAGTGCTGTTAAACCGTGTGAAAGTAAGACTATTTTAAAACATATTTTAAATTTTGAAGGCTATTTTAGAGCTTGAATAATTCTCTAGACATTTGATGTCTTGGTGCTGTTCAGAAGAAGGCCTTGGGACTGACTGAGCACTGAGAATGCCCAAGGCCTTGTGACAGTCTGCTCTCAGCCTTGCCCTGAGAGCAAAGGTTTCCACCCAGAAGCTTTGTCTTTGATGTTTGTTTGAGTTTTTGTCATTATTGAGTAAAAATAGGGCTGGAAGGGCTGTATCAGCTCCATTGGACTTGATCCAGCATTGCAAATGAGTTTTGGGTTGAGGACACAAATGATGCCATCTCTGCTTGTTTTGGTCTCAGGTCTGCAAGTGACAGAATTCAATTGGCACGGGTGATGCCAGTTGTATTTCTAGTAGCCTCATTTTTGTGGCCAACACTAAGCTATCAATTTTATTTCAGTTTGATTCAGCTACTGTCTTGAGAAAGTCAGCAGAGGACTGCTAAAATTATTTAAAAATATTCTTTTAAAATTATTTTAGTGCTTTGGGCTAAAAAAAAAAAAGAGTTTTAAATGGAAATGAGGTTTTAATTTGTCAGGGGTGCTAACATGGCTTTGCCTTTGCTATTTGCTAAGTAAAAATTTGCTTGCAGCTTTTGACAAGTGTATGTTTTCCCCAATCCTTAATGTTATTTCTAAAGGACTCTAATTTACTAAGAGTTAAGTGACTTGAATGGCTACCTGTGCCATTTTGCATGACTTTTAGGGCTCATGATATCTGACATTGGCCACCTTAGTTATGAAGGTGATGTGTTAGACTTCTATTGGTTTCACCACTTGGAAAGCTTTAGACCGATTGTATTTGGACCCACTTAAACCAATGTATAACAAAGCTATTTATTTTAAATAAACATATTTGATCTACAAAAGTGTACTAATTGTACTGTTTCCTGCAACACTAGTTGTTGTGATGCTGTCATCAAACAAAGAATAAATATTTCTTAAGCAGAATAAATATTTCTTATGCAGTGAAATAGATTAATTGGTTGCAAAGACCACTCTTATTTAAGGAAGAATTCAGCTTTCTGAGATGATGAAATATCTGTAATTCCTACTTAGGGATTGCAAGCTTGTGTGATTGAGTTCTGAAAAGCCAGGTTTATCCCTCACCTGTGTAATTCTTCTGACTGCTTGCTTGTGAGTTTGCAGTTTAACCCTCTTTATAGTGCTCAATAAATGTGCATAACAATATTACTGATTTTTTTATTTTTTTGTTTGAAGGATTTTGCACAGTTGGCAAGTCAAAAAGTGGATCCTTCATTGGGCATAAAGAAGGATGATTCCTTTTCTCAAAGAGCATTAAAGGACACCCATCAGGAGCCGAGGAACTTCCATTACCATCCACACAAAGAGTTGGAACCTAAGGAAGCCTTTAGGCGCCTAAGAGGTGGCAGCTTACGTAGGGAGGAGGGAGATGTGAGTAACTCCCACTGTCAGATAGTCAGGACGATTTTCAATGACCCCTGGGCAGCCCAGAGCTCTGAGAGGGCTGTGTGCAGCCCCCCTGGCTGGAGGTCTTTGCTGGTGACAGTTACCCAGGAGCACAGGGTCATCGAGTCCCTGGATGGAGGGTTCATCCCAGCGGTGGCTGTGGCTCGCGCCCCCGCGGCGCCTCTCGAAGGCTCTTGCAAAAAGCAGAAGGTTTATGACACTGATGAATTCATCCATTATTTACTGAACTACTACCAGACACCAGGCTATGCCCGTGTTTGCTTAGAGCCAGGAAGCACTGCAGACAAGTCCCAGTGGAAGAGGGTGGTGTCTGATGATGGGAGTGGTTGTGAGGGCAGCCTGAGTGACAAACGCGGTCAGCGCTTCAGGGGAGAGAGTCCTGGGCAAAACTTCGAGGAGAGAAACTGTCACAGCAGGGATAATTACAGAGTGGTGATCACCTTGGGGGAGTCAACAGACACAGGGTTAGAAAGCAAGGCCTGTGAGGGTAGCCTTGTAAAAAAGCTGCAAGTGCAGGGGAATGACTCTCTGACTGCTGCTGATTTACACCATGCTGGACCCACTCGTTCTTTGGATTGTGCTGCTGTTAGGCATGGTGAGGAGTTCCAGCAAGAAGATGGTGGTACCATACCATACAAAACATGCAGATCTGCTTGCAGATGGAAGGATTTGTTGGAAGAGCTCAGTGATTCCGAGTACTTCAGCTCAACGCAGAGAACAGAAAGAAGGTGTGAAGGAACTTGCAGCAATTGTAATAAAAGGTGTTTGTCTGCGAGAGCTGGGGAAGGAAAATTACGGGTTTACCTTAAAAATGGAACTCTGGAAGGTCAAGAGAAGGAAACCAGCAAATGTAGCTTCTGTTCTAATTCTGTCCACGAGGATGCTAAGCAGTGTGAACATAAGCTTAAAAAGTCATGCAAGAGGTCGAGCAGTAAATTGAGGTGTGAAGGACAGAGGAGTGAGAGACAATCCCGAGAGGAGGAGAGGAAGGCTCGCAAAGTGAAGAAAAAACGAAAAAAGCTTTCTTCTCACCTGCTGAGTGAGGAGTGTGGCTTTTCAGAGACAGACAGCTGCATGCAACTGGAGTCTCTCAGAAAGATACAAAGAAAATGTAAGAAAATGTTCCACAAAAAGACACTTCACAGCACCGTGGCAGCACCAGATGTTACTCCTCATGATGGCTCACCCCTTAAGGAGACCTTCCAGAGGACAGGTGAGAAAGGGGTACCCCAGAACTAGGGTGGCTGCATTTGACAGGTCTCTGGCAGGTGAGGTTAGTTGCCATAGTGCTTGCAGTGATGAATGTCAAGTGCTTTTTAAAGAGTTTTTAAACATGGCATAAGAGTAGAGCACCTTCTCTGCAGTTAAAGGTTTGTTCAGTTTGGCTCAAACACGATGTGCAGCTACAGCTGAGGAGTAGCATTTGTCTACTTGATTGGGTAGCAAAGTATCTGTCATGGGCATTAGCAGAGAAGTGTTTCTTCTGTTAATAACCACAAGCATGCTAACAACTCAGCATGCTTTAGACAGCTAAAACATCCTTAGGCCACTTGATTTGTGGTGCATCTGGGTGGGAATTACTGTCTGAAGTTGGTGAGTAGTCACCTGATCTCCATATGGGATTGCTATGTTTCTGTTTGTTACAGCCCTTTCACAGTTTACTGTGCTTGCAGTTTGCTGGTGGATACTTTCCATCTACTTCCCTGTGTCCTCTCTCTCCCCACCCCAACAAACTGATTTCAAGTAACTTTTCTATGTACTTACCTACAGGAGATGAGAGGAAATTGTTAAGAAGAGAGATGGATGCAGATGGCAGAGGATGCCCTCTATTTCCTCTTGAGATAATTCAGACAAACCCCTGCTCAGATACTTTCTGTGGAGCAGAGCCCAGAAGAGGATGTTGAACAGCTACTGTATTATAGCTCTTAATTTTCTATATAGAGATGGGAGAAGAAGGCCCTTTGACCATTAAAAGGTATATTAAATACTGGGTCGTTTATTTCCTTAGGTAATTCCTTTGGTTCAGAAATCTAACTGGTGTAGTGAGCCATGAAACAAGAATCAGTGTTAGCCTTTGCATAACAGAGGACTAAAACTTTCCCCAGGGCCAGTTAAACTGTCATGGACCAGTTGCTAAGAATTTGAAAAGATACAAATTGAGATCTCAGAGTGTTATGCTTTGATTACATGTAGGGAACTGTGTAAATATCAGAGTTACAGTATTTAGTAATAAATTATTGGAAAATACATAGCTATGTAAATCATAGAACAAGCATATGAAGTGCCTCCTCATGATGATGCAACTGGAAGGTGTGGGGGACATTTACACTCAATTGTGGGAAGTGAGATTTCCAAATATGAAAAAACAAACCAACCCACACTGGGAAAATGCTTGTTTTCATAATTCTGGAGGTGTTTCTGAAAACTTGCTGGTCTTTGGGAGGAAGGATCTCACTGAACTTGTGCTGGATTTACTGCTTCCAGAAGTCAGAGTGATGGTCTAAGCCCAGCTCTGAGTGTTAGTGGAAGGGCAGCACTTCTCAGTGTGCTGGCAGGCCCCATGGATAGGCAGGTTGGAAATTGGTTCACTTTGAAGGCACATGTAGTGAGATAGCTATTTAGTATGAGTTTGCTTACAAATAATTTCCAGAGAAATTGTGAAATGTTGTCAGACGTGTGCTGCATGTAGGTAAAAATGTGAAAATGCAGTCTAGGAGCTTAAATTCTACCCACATTTATTCAGCTGGCTGTATTTAGAAGACAGCCACAGTTGCTTTTGGGCAAAGTCCCTTAGCAAGATGTAGAAGACCAGTTCGAAGTTCAATACACTGATTATTTCAGCTTTCATTTTAGTATGCTTTATTTATTACATGTCAATATACCAAGTTGTTGTGATGTTACCTCATGACATAGAACCTTACCCATGTTTGTAACTTTTGCTCTAATAAATAGTAGTAAAAAACCCAATTGTAATTGTTGATGGTAGATAGGTTCCCCAAGTGATCAATACTGGTGATTCCTACAGGCTTCCAAGCCAGGTTTTATCAGTTTCTGTTCACATGTTCAGATGTTGAGTGCCTTTTCAGGGTCATAAATGACAAATGGTTGCTACTCAAAGTACTGTTGATCTATTACTGTTATCTAAAAATACCTTATTTTCTTGACAAAAATATTTTCTGACTATTTTGGAGAACATTTATGCCCCTCAACTCTCCTTTTTAGTATTTTATACAGTTCTACTGAAGATCAGCTGTTGTATTTGTTGACTGTAAAATGTTTCAGTTGCACTGATGTGACATACCAAGGGTGTTTTCTATCTATGCAATATTTGTGGATTAAAGATGACAAAACTTCCCCCTCTGTCCATCTGCAGACAGTTTTGTGTCCATGAGCACCCATTTCCCATGAGACAGGCCTTTTGATTACAGGTGAGGAAGGGTTTCTTTTTTTTCTTCTGGGGGACTGGGAACTAAAGATTTCCTTTGGTGTAGATTTCCAGTGTTTTATCAATCATGTTGTCACAATAAATACATCAGTTCTGTAGTTGCTTCTTGCGTTCACCTATCTTGATTGACAAGGATAAAGCAAATCCTCTATCTCCCAGTCTTCATTCCATGTAAAACAGAAATGAAACCTTTAAAAAGTGAGACACCATTGTAATCACCACACTGAAGAACTGAAAAGAACTTCTGGGTTTCCTTTTTGTTTACAGGTGACATTATTCAGGGCTTGTTCTCAGGAGTTTTAATATTAATACCTGACTTTTCCTGTTGACAAACATAACTCCAGCCCCATCCTTTCAGATGCTGGTTTGTTCAGTATAATTTTATTATCCTGAAGGCTAAGCCTTAAAGATACATGTAACAGCTTTAAATCCTAAAAATACATAGCTTTAAAGATTAAATTTCAGTAGTTGTAGGAATCAGTGTCACACCTCAAGTAGGAAGTTACAGAATGTTTGGACAGTTGGAACATTGAATAGGTGACAAGATGCATTGGTATTGGTGATAGTTATTGTAGATAGAGATACTGGAGAGAGACTGGAGCAAGATGTTGGAGAGATACTTATTGGAGAGAGAGATTGGAGATAGACAGCTATGTAGGGAGAAGGATGGATAGATGGATGGCTAGATACTGGAGATACCCAATAAGGTGAAGCCTGGCCAATGGTGAGGTTGGCACTAAGCTCTGTTGTTGGAAATCCAGGGCCTGGTGGTTGCCCCCCATGCTGACACTACAGCCCTACAGGCTGTTTTTAAAGCAGAAATACAGTGCCCACTGTTACATCTGTCCATCTGCTTGAGATACAAGAACACAGCAATTATGGTATAAAGCCCTTAATCCAAAGATTCCTGGCAATGCATAGAAAGGGCTTTATCTTCTGTAAAGCCCCTTAGGTAACTCCTGACAAACATTCATTGCTAAACTTTAATTTTAAAACTGAAATGGCATGAATTAAGAGCTAATAAAGGTGATTAAGAGCAGGTAAAGTCCAGATAAAAGAGCATCTGAATTCTACAAAGCAGCTGCCAGCATGCCAGGACTGGGTGGAGATGTTAGTCCATTGTTTTGCTTTGTCCTAGAGCTCAAGTGTACCTTTGTGCCATGGTGTAATGAGTGTTTGGACACAGGTTGCCAGTGGTCTTGGCTCCCAGTTAGTAATTTTGACCTACCTGGTTAATGTACAGCCTGGTAAGGTACCTGGCACAGTTCTTTTTGCTTAGTCATTGCAGCCAGATACTGGTGAAGGGATGAAGTTGCAATGACAGGGAATGAAAAAGCTCTACCCTGCCCCTTTTCTCCAGCACTTTAGAATAAAATCAAATCCCTGCCTCCTGTTTCATGAAAGCACTGCTGCAGTGACTTGCTGCTTCCCCTTTCACAATAAATTCTCTTTGTTTTCTCTGAAAAAGCACTGGTCTTATGAAAGTGGAATGCTTCCTTCCCAAGAAGCACAGATGCTTAACATTAGGCTTTGGCTCATGTTACTGCCAGATTTCTGTGTGGCTTTTACTTACTGTTCTTTGAGGCATCCTGTTGTAACATAGAGATTAACACTTCAAACAGTGCTCAGTTCCTCAGAATATGTTATGGATTAAATTAGTGAGGTGGTTTGGTCCTCTGGAGGGTAGGTTACAGCCCAGCCTAGTTCAGTGTGAACAATGACTTGGGCCTTTTTATGCCTAACTCTTGTTTTCACAACAGCAAATCATGTTGCACAACACCAACCTGTTCTGTGTTTAATATGCTGTTAAAGTTCTACAGAGGGCATTTACAGTCATTCCATTAGAACATGCTGTAGCCAATCTGTGTGGGGTTTGTCTTCCTCCTGTGCCATACACTGGGGAAAGACAACAGAAAACATGGAATGTGGAGGGAGGATGAAGTATCACAGTTAGTTGCAGTAAATAATAATGAACACCACTGTTATGCAAGAGCATTTTATTGTCTGCCTTAACCAAATCAAAGCACATTTCCAAGCTGAGGTAAACCATTAGTAGTAGTTTGCAGAGTACGGATGTCTCTAAAAATGAAGTAGCAACACAAAGCTCATGATTTACATTTGTCTCTAGACCTTCCTGAGGTAGCTCATTCAGTGCCACTCTCCAACAACCACATTCCTCAACCAAAGCTCCAGGTAATGCAAAGAAAATGCCATGACAGTGTTAGGACCAAAGAGAAGTAGTTTTTCTCCCCACAGCTGGTCTCAGGCACTTTGTTTTGCTGGCCTGTCCATGAAGGCTGCCTCTGTGCAATGCTCTCTCTTCCCAGTAACTGGGTGACTTTACACCTTCCCACTCGAGAATCAGCTCATCTTGGGTGTGTTGCCAGAACTCAGCCTGGCAGCCAAGCCAGAGCTCAACGGGGGGAACTATACCAGACAGGCACTCCTGGAGAATCACTTGGACAAGAAACATATTTCCAAGTGATCAGCAAATCTTTTGTTGTCTCCTTGGCATTCCTGAAACATACTGCAGGAGTATTTTGTATAATGAAGGAGCACGTTTACATTCTTCCTTGGTCAAATCCATTTTCCCAGCCCCCTCTGGTAGGACACAGAGCAGGGACAAAGCTGGTAGTGAAGCCTGGGTGTGAGCTGAGAGCAAGTTAAGGACAAAGCAGTTGGAAGGTCAGGCCCTGCAGCCATGGCACTGCTGGTCACAGCCCCAACTGCACCATTCCAGGGCAACGTTCCAAAGCAACAAAGGCCCCAACACAGAAGAGCTTACACCACAGGATTTTATTTTGTACAGGACAGTACAAAACACAGGAACATTTTTCTGCTAGTAAAAGCTGCTTGTACAAGAGCACTTGTTAATCATGCCACACCAGCAATCTTCTCTTTTAGGCCTAGGAATCACTAGCAGCTGATCTGCTCCATTTAATATCATTTGATAAGAGCTCTACCAAGCAGAGAAATGAATGAGCAGTAGTCAAGTCACACTGCCTGGTGTACCTGGCTTTCAGGTGCCCAGTTACACTCAGTATCTACCCCTTGTAATGCCTCAGATGCACTTTACAAGTAAAAAAAGAGTATGAATCCATGCATAATTATGCATGAGTGAATACATCAAGTATTCATCAGTCCTTATGAATTTTTTAAGTATCTAAAAGTGATTTAACCTCTCAAAATGTATATTTTTAAAAGCAGTTAATGTTTCATCTGTAAGCCACTATATAACTCCTTAAAAAACCAAATTATTTCACATGATATTGAACTGCATCACACCACAAATCAATGTGATGCTTTACAGAGGAAGGAAATATAGTCCCTTTTCCACAGGAATTACAAGCCAAGGCCCAGGTCCTGCAGAAGCTAAAACAAAACATGATTTAGTGGAATTTGTGTTGCATATGTGAAGTTACTCTTGTGCTTGTGTCCACAGTGCTAGGTTGTTAATGAAAAGCTGGATTTCAACCTACTGTGCACTAAATGGTGATAGAAGAAAAACAGTAATAGTCCTTTATTGCAGTTTACTTCTGCACAGAGATTTTTTGTGCATAATTCAGATTATTCAGGTTTAAAGGAAGACATCTGAGACCTTTAGTAGTTTATCACTGAATTTGAAAAGGAAAACTTTGAAAAGAAACTCTAAGTCTGGACCTTTTGTAAGCATTGCTGCTGTTCCAACTTGTAAACCAGAAGTGGAATGTTACAAATGATCCTTTATCCTTCAAAACCTGATTGTTCCTTGCTGCACTCTCTACTCTTTCTTTGCATCCTGGGCATCTTTTTCTTCTTCATCAGAGTATACAGTGGGTTCCTCCCCTTCCTTCAGCAGCTTACCAACATGGTGGTACTTAACTAGGGAAAAAAAGAATCCAAGTTATTATTCTACCCTGAAGATACAACTTTTTAAACTCCTATGTCTGTTTCCTGAACAAAATGCCTGTATTATAGTAACACAGCTCTCAGTGACTTGCTCCAAACACTGGGGGAAAGGAGAAAAGCCCAAATCCACTATCTGCACTACTAGTACTGTTGTAGTGAGGGTAAGAAATGTGCAAAGTAAGCCTGACTATAATTCTCCTTCTACTGCTCAAGCCAAAAGATGAACAAATGCAAAGACAAGAGTAAATTGAGGGTCTCCAGCTCATAAGGAATCCTGGATTAGATCACCTCTTGCCACCAGGCTAGTTCTCCAACCAGCAGGCACTGCTGGAATAGTTTTGTGTTATCCACACACACACATGCACATGTACACTCATGCACAACATGCAAGGTGTTTCATCCTTTCAAAGAAAAGCAAAAAAGATGCCTCTGACTGCAGGTATTTTGGACTGATGTTGTTACAATGAATTGAGAATTTAAAGCAACTAATTGCCACATTTCTGAGAAGCACAGTAATAGAGTGCAGTTCACTGTCAGTCCTGATGCCTGACTCTGGAAAAGGTAGAGTCAGACACTGCTTCAGGTCAGATATTTGGTGGCATAGTTCTGGTTTCTGCTACAAACTTGTTAGCATCATAAAACAGCCTTTCAGTGTGATGTGATTAACAGTCTTGATTAAGACAGGAAGAGTGCCAAAATAGTAGGGGCACATCAGGTCAGAACTGAGATGTTCTAATGACATTATGTGGAGGAGAGAGAGCTCCCTTCTAGCTAGTGAGAATAAATCTCTACTACTGAACACTAGACTTAAAAACAAAACCCATTTGCTTTCCACTAGGCTACTTTTTTTTTTTAATATGCAATGTCCATCATATATATAAATTAACCTAGACAATCAACTCTTTTTTTTTTTGTTGTCTTATCTCAGCAGAAATAATCTGTTTGGTGTTCACTTGTCTAAAAGGCATAATGAAATATGGAGGCATTTATTTTAATCAACAGGATACACAATAGGGAAGAAAAACAAATCACAGCAGTGGGCATGCCCTGGCATGAGGCTGATACAGCAACTTCCATAAAACTGTGGTCTGAAGTTCTCCTTTTTGAGCAGCAAGGTGGCACAGAACACTTGGAATCTCCTGTTTTAAACTTCTAATTCATAGGAAAACAAGGCAGCTATGAAGTGACTGCCTTCTGCTCATTTTAGAACATCTCAGGTGTGCAAGTTGCCTCAGCATTAGTGTGGTAATGACCAGGCTGCCTGCAAGCACAGAGGTGGCATTTGCCCATTCCTGACCTTCTGGAGGAGAAAGTCAGCTGCATGGTGTCCATGAATCTGATAAAGGCCTCAGCAAGGCCATGCAGAGTAACTTGTTTAGAGTAAAAAAAAGTTTTATCAAGAATTCTAAGGGGATAAAGTCTAGTGTAAACAGTCTTCAAAACTCAAAACCCTCAAGAAGTAATAATTCAAATGTCATTCTTATTTCTGATTAGCTAAATGGGACATAAGCATTTTTCAGAGCATTAAAATCTAATTGTGTCTGTAGACAGGATCTTAACTGTATGAAAAACATGCTCTTAATTTCCAATTCATGTCAACTTTTTGGGTGGCCTTATAGATCTTATCCTATGGCAGAGTGCTTCCATCTCACCTGCTGTTCTGTAAGGAGCAGGGGGAGGGAGAACACAGAAGGAAAACCTGGCATTTCTCTTAATTCTTTTGTGTAACAGTAATTCTAGTAGCACTTAATAAACTGAGTTATTTAGTTTCCAGGCTGATGCTTCCTGCTGGTAGCAGCCTCTTAACCATTGCTTCCTTTATCACCCACTAGTTAGCTACTTCTGTTAAATAGGTTTAAAATTGCTTACAGGTGAATTGTGACTCCCAGTCCCTCAAGGTCTCCTGCTGTGTAGCGTTGAGATCAGAGAGGTCATCATAGTCATCCCTCAGAGCCTCCTTATCCAGGCAGAAAGTGGCAAGGCCTCGGGATGCATCTCTTCCAGCAAAAATCCCATACGGGCCCTCTTTAAAAGAAAAAGATGAGCAGCATTATTACAGAGCTGACAGGTGCTGTGTGATCTGCAGAGGCCCCTCACTGAAACATCATGAGTTCCTTCCCTGACCTGTGGGGTCAGAGGTGCCTCAAACTTCTGAAATGTTTTGAGGTTTTATTCTACTTGGTGAGAAAAGAAAACGCAGGAAGAGGACAAGAAACAGATCATGAGGAGAGAGGGTTTGCTGAAACATCAGGACAAGGAACCACACAGCAGTGGCTGGCACATACAAACAGGGTAAGAATAAGCCTACAAACTGGGAAGCACATCCTCAGAAAGAGGAACAGAGGAAGGATTTGTGAGTCTGAGATGAAATGGAAGTTTTCTCCCGACTTAAAGAGCTGAACGGATGACGACAGAAAATGTGAAGATCCCAGAAATTAGCAACTTGGAAGAAGCATCTATTAAAACTTTCAAAGTGCAAGATGAACTCAAATGATCAGAACATGCAACTCACAGCAGATAGAGATAACTTATCAAGACTCTTGCTGAACTGCATTAATAATTAACCTGCTTGCATGACAAGCTGGAAATGGAGATACCACATGTTGTAACTAGACATTGAAAGTTCTTCTTAAGGAAGCTTAAAGATTAGTTAGATGTGAACTCTGGTTACTGCAGAGAGCATGCCATCTTCCACACCTCCCAGAGTGGACTTGTTCCCAAGTTCATCAAAATAATCTTACTAAAATGAAACCCAAACTAGCCAGGCACTGTGATGGATCACACTGCTGTCACCAAGTAAGACACAACTGGCAGCTTCTACTGTTGTCAAGGAAGGCAGCACCCAAAGCATGGTCCTTGAAGTCCAGTGGTTTTTAGTTGGCACCAATACAAAGCTGCACCTCTACCTCAGCTGTACATACCATCTCAACTGCAGCAAAGCTACAATCCAGCATCATTCAGCAACAGTCTCCAGTTTATGTTTGGATGAAAAGTCATGATCTCATCATGCTTCCAATACGTGGTGTCTCCTGAACTGTTCTGGGCTCCGAGCAGCACTGGCAGCTCATTACTACTTGCTGTCTGGACAGCTAGAGAGTGGTTATGCCAGATCCTGGTACAAATTCAGAAGCCTCAGTGAGGCTTTTCAACAGGAGGTCTCTGATATATGTAAAAACTCATGCAGGTGATTAAACTCTTACACCAGGTTGCACATACTCCTACCCAGCTCATCACTAGCTGCTCTACAAACCATTCCAGAGCTTAGACAATCCTTGCATGTTTGAACTGCCAACGCTCCTGATAAGAAGCTGGTTTAATCTAAATCACTAGATATTTAGTATAAATATTATGCAATAGAGTGATGTCCACTGAAAGTTGGGAATGCAATGTAAACACCGGGAGAACACTTCGCTTCTGCTGCCGGGCATCAGCACAAGCACCCGGGGGCAGCAAAACCGCCCGGCTTAGGGTAACTTGCTGTTACGTGTAACCTGCCCTGGGAAAATAAAGAAAAGAGTGAAGCAACGCAGGCCGGCAGAGCCGGAGTTTTCACAACACCGGGGCCCAGCAGCCGCGCTAACCCCGCCCGCCGCCTCTCCCGCCCGGGCTGCGCGATCAGTGCCCGGCCAAGCCGCGCACACCCCTCCCGGCTCCGGCAGAGCCGAATCCTTCCCCGATCCCCGCACCGCGAGCCGGGGCGAGAGGGCACGGGCGGCTTAGCCGAGCCGGGAGGCGGGTCAGGCATTAACGCGGCGCCCCGCACGCTGATCCCCGCAAGCCGCAGGCAGCGAACTCCGCAACGGCCCCAGCGCCAACCCCGCGGCCGGGCCTGAGCCTCCCCTCGCTCGGTGACCGAGCAGGGGTCGCGCCCGGCCGCGGGGGGCCCGGCCCAAGCCGTCGAGGTCCCCCCCGGATGCCTCCGGTGAGCGGGCACGGGGCC
>JANHGL010022120.1:0-102203 GCA_024611195.1 Ceyx melanurus
AGAAAATAAATAAAAATAATAAATAAAATTTATTTTGTTTCTTTAGCCTTGTATAAATTATTCAATGACTGTCAGATGAAAAGAATGAGTAATCTTTGATAGTTGCTATTTTTGTAAAGTTTACTTATAATCCACTCGCTGTGTGGCAGAGGAGAGGTTGTATTTTCAATATGTGTAAAGTTTATTACAAAAGACTGTACACTGTTTACAGAATGTATTTCTTTTTATTACTTGCTCTAATTTAATGGTGGCTTTAAAACCTCCTGGTTGAGGAAATTGTATGAACTTTAAACTACTTTCTTGACTTTGAATCTCTATTAATGGCAGCTCACTGCACTTGTTACGTTGGTAGCTTCTGTAAGATTTTTCCAAATTTGCCTTACACACTTTGTAACAGGAACAAAAAAAAAATTATAGAGATCTTTCAACTGTGGTTTAAAAGTGGCCTTTTTATTTCTGTTTAATTACTTTAGAATTGCAGTATTGAAGCATGTGACAAGTGCCTTGAGATTAAACTTTTTCTATAGCAACTGTCAAAGACTGCCATATCAATATAGTAAATTGTGAGAACTCTAGGTTCCCCAACTGACACAGTTTATTTTCTAATAGTGAAAGTGCTTTTTTGTAAATATGTACATATTAAATGAATCACTCTGTATATTTGATTTAATAACTTAAATATTTTGGTCTTTTTTTTTTTACATGTCATTCCTTTTAATTTATGTTGCAGAAAAGGAGGTTTTATGGCAGTTTATAAGACTCTTTTGGTATTATGTCCAGATTAGAAAATGATGTTAATACAATCAATGTTAGGAATCTGTTGGTCATTTGTATTTACATAGGAACATAACCACTTATGTGTAAATAAATCCAGAAATGTTTGTTTATCCCCATGTTCGGCCCATCTCAAGAACACTAACGGGTGCATCTACTGTACAGTACCAACATAGTGAGGCATTGTTTTTTCTTTTGTGAATATGTTAATTACATGTGGTATTACTTTTTTTTTTTTTTGCATTTAAATACAGGCCTAATGAAGGGAACAATATTTTCCTCAATCTTGTTTCTGTTGTGCTTTATTCATCTTTCCCTCTAAAGAAAAAAGGCTGGCAAGCTGAGAAGATGGGAGTACCTCAGTAGAGATGGTTCTTTGTAATGGAGGGCTTATGCTTTGGTTGGGTTTGGTTTTGTGTTTTGTTGGGTTTTTAAGGCTTTATTATTGCTATTAACTGGGCAAACAATAAGTTTATTTTAATTACTGAAGAAGCATAACACTATATACAGCTAGTTACCCTACCAGTGAGAGGAGCGGATGTTTGAGAGTATAAACTCTGGCCCACGAACAATGTAAACATGAATGTTTTGAAACCAGTTATACAGGAATGCAGGATTTGCTTTGCAGGATCTTCTGTTTTAGTACATTTTTTTGATATGTTCTTAAAAAATCAGAAACTATTTATTAAAGCATTTTATAATGATGTTTGTTGTAACTTTTTTACTTGTGCTAAATATTCAAAACTTATTTTGATAACCTGGTTAGGAGTTAGCTTAGAAAAGGGTACTATCCTTCTCATCTTCCCCAGTATAATCCTGAGTATTTAAACCAAAAACACTTTTTTTTTTTTCTGCTACTCTTGTAACTTTTTGTACTGTAATGCTGCTGTCTTCCATAATCTAATAAAATGATTCCCTCATTGCGTGTAAGATACTCCAGATTGTGTTTGCTCTCTACTTGGAGTTGTGTGATGAAGCTAAACGTAAAGGTGGAGTGAAAGTCTTGATTTAATACCAGCTCTTCCTGTAAGCTGAGCTTACAGCCTGCATCTGAGTCCTGACACTTCCTCTGCCCCCTACTGCACTGCTCATGGTGTTGGCAGGACTGGTACCCATGCGTGGTCTTGTCATGGGCACCCTCAGTCCTTAAGCAGGGACTCTCCCTGTGATGTCTCTGCTAAGCCTGAGGGCTGTCTGGCAGCTACTGGCTATGCATGTGATGGTCTTTCTCTGCCATGGCTGCTGAGCAGATGCCTGAGTGTTGTTCTGCTTCCTTGGGTGATGAAGGGGTTGTTGAGCATGCAGGAGCTTGAGGTGTTTCTGCTAAATTAAGATGGATTTCTAAGTGATATATTTCTCTTTGGTAGCCATTCAGATGTTTGCTTGTCATGCTCTGATTTCAGTTGAGTAGGTCTATATCTGTTTCTTAAAGTGTCTTGAATGGGTTTTTGTGTAGACACTTTTATGTAGTAAAAGGTGAACTCTTAAATAATATTGAATATAAAAGTTGATTTATTTATGTTTTTTTTCCTAAATAGCTGTCAACCTCCAAAGCAGAATTCTAAATCCTAGAGGATTTTTATTCCAGTCATCATGCAGTTACTTTGTTACTGTTTTCCTTGGAGTATTGGGTTCTGTATCTTGGTGAGAGCTGTTTCCAAGTCAGTTCTCAAAATCAAATTCTATTGTTATCTTTCATCTCTGCTTTTCAAATATCTGTCTCCTGCCCTTGAAGAAAGGCTGATGGAAGAGGGGAAATCCAAAACAAAGATAAGGAACAGACATATTTTCAATTAGGACTTTCTAAAATCAACATCTTAGTGCCTTGGAAAAACTTAATGGCTGTAATTACCCTTGGAAGTAGTGGGAGCAATGCTGCAACCTTTCAGGGACTGTGCCAGGTTAGAAAAAATATTTTTTAAGATGCACTGTTCTCAGAGTCTGCAGGATGTGTGAGTACCTGCTGCAGAGAGCAATTCCTGATACAATGTTCTCAGTGCAGAGATGGGCTCTTGGAGGTTTTACATGAATACAAATAAATGTAGTGGGTGTCAGTGCTGTAGCCCAAAGGAGAAATAATAAATTTTTATATACATACAAGAGGAGGCTGTGGCTGTTCCATCGTGCATCAGGGAGCTGGTGCCCTGCTCCTTCATACCACTGAAATGGTGTATGATATACTGATTGTCACTCAGTGCTCTAAAGAGAAGAGTGCTCCTTGGTGGCTGTTACTGTGTCCAGGACTTGCTCCCTTGTGGACTCCCAAAAACACTATGGACAAGTGATCAACTTGGAAGTGCTCTTTGCCTGCCAAAAAAACAAGAATTATGCCACCTTCGTGTGATGACCAAGGACAGCTTGTGTAGTCCCAGATATGCAAAAAAAGATGAGTAAAAGAGGAGGATGAACTAAAGTTTGTAACTTGGTTGGTTTAACCTTAATCTGTCTTAATCTGTTTTTATTTCTATGCTGCTATTAAATTTTGTGTCTTCTCTAATTGCTCCCAATTGCCTTGTTCAGCAGTTTTGTTTCTTTTTGACTTATTTTTGCCTGAAATGCTGAGGTCATACATCTCAACTTCTTGCTAGTAAACATGTGCTAATCACTGTTACTTCCAGAATCATATCTGTTACAAGAACTATGTAATGAGGAAAATCAGTAAATGGGCTCTTCCTTGAGTTTTTTCCTAGGCAATGAGTAGTTCCAAGTTAATTTTTCTTCTCTGATGTTCTTTTTGAAATCGGATGCTCATATGAAACACTTGGCGACCTCAATTCTTTTGGCGATTATCTAGATTTTCTCCAGCAAACCATGTAAATAGTCCTCCTGAGCTCAAACTATGCTTGGATAGAAAGTTAGTTTGGATAGTAAACACACTCAGTGCTGCCCCATACTTTTTCAAGAACAACCTAAAGTTTGAAAAGCATTTTGGTTACCTCCTTGTAAGCTGCAGAGGACACTAGTTGTAACAGTTGTGAGGTAGCATGGAATAAACTTGCACAGGAATTTTGTTTGGTTCAATTATGTGCATTTCATTGTTTTTGAGTGCTGGTGGGCTATTGTAGCCCTTTCCTCCACAGTGAAGGTGTCTGAGTCCCTGATAGTAGGGAATCTTGCTCTTGCTTTGGAGTAATTATGGGTATCTCAGACTTTCTCTGTTCAGTGCTGCAAAGCAGTCCCTAACTAGCATCCTCACTTCATTGCACGTGGGCCATCACAGATGGTGGAATAAAGAATGGTCTAATAAAGCAGTACAGGAACAAAAGGTCCCCCTGGGAATGAGGTGGGATGAACATGGCAAAGCTTTAGTCCTTTTTTACAGCTCCCATTAATGCATGCAATGTTTCTATACCACTACATGGAACGTTTTGCTCTCTACAAATGATTTCTTTCAGCATGATGGGGACTTAAACAAGTGCAAAATCTCTTTTCTTCAGACACACATTTGCAGAGAATCGGCATGGTTTGCACAAGGTAGGTTATTTCCAAAAGCCTGAGCAACACTATCTTGATTCTTGTAGGCAGTAACAAGTCCCATAATTCATACCTGTTCCTACAACTTGCAGATCAAGTGCACCCTTCTCAAAAGGTTTTTTGTGGATACCTTCATGAAAGGCCTCTATAAATCAACCAGATAGATTGAAAAAATGATCAGGTCTTTATAAATGTAGAGGTGGAAATTAATGTCTTTCCTTGGCAACAAACCTGTAAGGATGCAAGACCGTGACTGTGGAGTCACACTGGCTTCTGGTCTGTGTGTTCCCAAGAGACTATCTGTTTCTGTTAGAATGTTCTGTCAGAAAACCCACACAAACAAACAAACAAATGTAAATCCTTCAGCCCTATTTTGTAGGGAAAGATTTATTTATTTTTTTTTAACTTGTAGATCTTTCTCAGCTGCTATCCTATCTTTTCTCCTACTCATTTGAAGGAGGCTTGGGTTGGAGGGGACTTCTCCCTGTGGCAGATTTGCTGTGCCGATAGGCGTCATATTAAAGAAGGCTGAGCAGGGAGCTGTGGAGCAGGTTTGGAAACTGCTGTGGCAACAGCATACTTAAGGCCCTTTGAAGGCTCAGCTATCTGCCTGAAGGCACAACTCTGGGCATAACTCCACCTATTAATTAACAAAGCTCTACCTGTGGGTGGAAGTTGATTCAGCCCAAAGCTGTACTGCTGCAGATCAAAGGTCCACCTATTTGCCTGTGTCCTGTAGTGGCCAGTGGATGATGCTTAGAGAAAGTGCAAGCAAGCAGCAAATTGGAGCATGAGTCTTCTTCATACCTATCTAGCTGCTATTGACTGGGGGTTTAAGGGCTTCCTGAGCTAGATGTGTTTGATAGCATCCATGGCATCATCTCCTTCTTTCTATGCTTCAGGCCTCCACAACATCCTGCAACTCCACAAGTTCATCATGAATTAAGTAGAAAAGTGTTTCCTTCTGTCTCCTGTGACCCTGCTCCTTGGTAAGGTGATGTGAATACAGCAAGAAGTTGTTCTGCCTCCATAACGTTTGGGATTTACAATGCAAATGGCCCTCCCTGGGCTTGTGTCCTGGTCTCTTCGTCTCTACTTGCAGAGATTGTTCCACGTCTCCATGTATTTTTTCCTGTATGAGCTCTGTACCCTTGTGAATTATTCTGTGCCACTTTTGAGTTGGGATGACTAAACTGAATGGCATCTGATGCTTTGGTATCCTGCACTGACCAGCGCTCTTCTCCACTTTTTTCAAATAATTGTTGGTAGTCCTATGTGGGTGGGGTTACTTTTTGGTCCCTGCTGGCCTTAAGACTGATGAGGAAATGGAGATGGTTGTTTGGGGCAAATGCAAAGCCAAGCCATTATTCTCATTAGAACAAGGGTGCAAAGCTGTCTGAATCCTGCTGCTCTGATGTCTGGGGTCCCTGGAGGAGCTCACTCTAACCATGACTATCTGCAATGGTAAGGGGGGTGAGGTGGTCCATGATGAGCCTGATCCTGTTTATTTGTGGGGGAACATGCCAATGCCCAGGACTCATGCAGACAAGACTAGTAGAAGAACTAACCCTGCAACCTCACCAGCACAGAGGATCCCATCCACAAAGGATGTGGGCATCAGTGAGTGTGGAAGAAAACACTACATCAGCAAGATCCAAAGATGAGGGTTAGGTGAGCACCACATTGCATTGGTTTGTTCCTCTTTGCTTTATCTGCTACTAAAGAGCTCTGTATCAAGTTACAGTCTTTTCAAAAGTGGGATGTCCACAGCCACATGCTTGCCCAGGAGAGGTCGAAATGGCCACGTCTGTGCTGCACCACCAGCACTTAGGGTTTGTTGTTAGAGAAGAGGTGAAGGAAAAATGATCACTGTACTGTACCCACACAGACAGACACTGCTTAATCCAGGAGTAGAATAGCCTGGATGGTTTTGTTTTCCCACACCCTTACCCAGCAAAGAGTGACAACTCCAGTTCATGAGTGGCCTGCCTGTTATTAAAAGCTTTCCCATGTTTAAGAACTGCAGCAGACAGCTCATTGATTTAGGAGCAGAAGAAATACCTTAGCAGGGGTTTTCTAGGTGCTGGTACCTGCCAGTGCTGGAAAAAGAAACAACATAAACAACTCCATTTAGAAAGGGCTCAAAAACACAGGGTTGTTTTTTTTTTCTATTTAAGAGCTGTATTTTTATATTATGTTATATCATTTATAAATAGTATGGGATAGCTCTTGGCAAGAGGGAGGTTGTCCCTCCTTTTGTACTCTTTTTTAGATGCAGTCCCAGGACTTGACCTCTCTAGAGGTTAGAAATTCAGAGACAGTTTATATCTGTTTCTCCTTTGTCACATGGCTTATCTAGTTTTTCTCTCTTGGGTGGTCATATATGTCTACATGACTGGACTATATTCCAAAATCCTCTATGTGTTGCTTATTAGGTTGTACAAAGGGGTGTAAGAAAGGGCCATTCAGTGCTGAAATCCAAAGTCAGCCTGCACAGGAGGCATGAAAGCCAGTGCTTTCTCCAGCCATGATGTCATCCTGGACCAGGCTTGCCTTCCATGGGACTGAAACTCTCCTGGCCAGGGCTGGTCCCTCCACAGGGCACCAGAGGTTCAACTGGTGCAGCATGTTCTAATCTCCCTTTTCAGAAAGCAAAGGGAAATGATGAATGTGGTAGCTTCTCAACAGGAGGCAAAATAGGGTATTGCTGGAGTTGAATATTTGAGTAAATTAAAAAGTGACTATGGATCAGGTGGTCCCCCTCTGTTTTCTTTAAAAAAAAAAAAAAGAAAAAAGAAAAAATAATAACAAATTGGTAATAAAGGACTCTGCTCTATCCCAACACCCTTGAGTATGCACCAAGAATCATGTGGGTGCTCCTTGGCTCCCTGGACCTCAGTGGACTGCTGGGGTGTGCCTGAGTGCAAACTTCAGCCTGGCAAGGGTCCCTGGCATGGTGGCCTGGGGACAACTCTTGAGCACATCCCTGAGGCACCACAGACTTGTCGGGTCAACAGGGAGGTGTTCTGACAACCCGCTGACATCGCTTTCAGTGCAGATAAACCAGTGAGGTTATCTCAAGTGCAGCAATATCTTCTAAAAAAGTGAGGAGGAGAACCTACTTTGCACTGTGTCACCATGGATAAAAACCTGTTAATGAGCAGCAGTGGTGGGAGCAGAGACCCAGCACTTTCTGTGGGTATTGTGTGGCAGCAGCCTGGGTGTGCAGGACCTGCAGCAAAATGCAGTGCAGGGGCTACATGGCCAACATTTTCCAGCCTGAGTGTTTAAGTTTTGCTCTATTTTTAGTGTCCTAAATGAGTGCTTTGATTTGCAGTGTTTCCAAGCACCTGCTGCTTCTATTGACTCTGGTGGTCTATATGGATCCCAGCAATCCTCAGGGTTAAGCTGCTCTATCCACATGCCTAAATTTGGGTATTGGGAGCTGGGAGCTACTGGTGCTATATTCTGCTTGGGTTTGTGTTTCTCCTGCTGTGGGGTATGGTGGTAAACTGGGGTTTGTGGGCAAAGAGTTTTCAAAACAAGGGCAGCTTTGATTTGCCAGCTTCTAGTTCAGCTCATCAGAGTGATTAATTGTTTATTGGAGCAGAGAGCAATTTAAACCTCTGGAAGTAAAAACGGAGTTAGGGTGTTCTACTTTTCCTAGCAGCAGATATCTGATGCACACACAGCTCAGCTGCTGCAGTCCACCTCTCTTGCCATGGGAGTGTTTTTGATGGCTTGTCCCCAGCAGATGCAGTGGAAATGCTGAGCTCTACTGATGAATGCAACCATCCCACTGTCAAAACCTGCAGCTGGCTGCAACAGCTCAGCGGGACACTGCTGCTAGCCCTGCCAGCTCTTGCCTTTTAAGGAGCTCTGGTCTGGAATTGGGCATAAACACTTTTCCCTTTCATGTTCCTTTTCAGAGCAGGTAATTTATATATCTAGGTGAGCACTGGCAGCCTGTCCCTTTGTAAGATCCTGTTGTTGCTTTCTGGAGCAAAATACCAGCAGACATTCAAGGCTACTTCCTTGGCATGCTCTGTGTGTTTTCAGCCTAATTGTATCTGCATCGCTTAGACGTTTCCTGATGTGCTGTATCTCTCCTGCTCTTGCATCACAGGCTGAGCATTAACTTGCATGCTTTGCTGCAACAGACTTTTCTTTCCTGACCATGGTCCAGGTATCTTTCAGGGGTATGCTTGCAGCCACGTTCCCTCCTTTCTGCTACTCCCACTTTCTCAGACAGTTCCTCACATTGCTCAATAGATGTTGAATGTTGAGGCAGGCCTTTCCCAAAACAAGAAGGAATGTGGCAAGGATCAGATGCCTACATGGATGCCGGAAAGGACCCTCAACTCTCTCACTTCAAGAAGACACATTTCAAAGATGGATTAAAGAAGAGACTCTCATCATGGGCTGACTGATCCAAGGCTGCCTCCAGACATTGCTCAGGTTTTCTGCAGCACCTGGCATGATGGAGCAGCCCCAGGATCCCCTTGTGCACCTGTTTCACTAACCTGATGCTGCTCCCTTTGCTCATCCAGACCCTAAGAACTGACAGTTTTGCTCATTGCTCCAGGATGCTTCTGCCTTGAAAGTCATTAAGGAGATTGGAGCCTGTACAGGTGCCCACTCCCATGCCAGGGCTTTAGCAGTATGGTCCACCCCCCAGAACCAATACTCTATTGTGCCTGATGCTTCAGATGAAAGTTGTTGTTTGTTTACAAGCTTTCCTCAATTAGAACTCATTTGCTGCTCACACACTATATTTAAACACGTGTGTTTAAATCACTGCTGCTGATTTAGGAGTGCCTGTTTTGTTTTCTTTCCTAGATACATATGATAATTTATCCACCTGATAAAATCTGTTGCTATTATTTGCTGTCAGGTTTTTGTTTTGTTTTGTTTTGTTTTGTTTTTTTTGTCTACCAGGATAACCAGCAGCCTACAAGTGTTTATTTAACTATAGCTGTTTATTTCTCATACATTTTCCCGTCTCTAAATCCATTTGGGATCAGTCAGGAAAAAGCTTAGCAATCAAGCTGTATTTTATCAAAATAGACAGAAAATTTCTCTTTGGGCATTTTGGCAGCATGGCACCTCTTCAGAGCCACTGTTTCACGGACACTTTCCAACACACAACCCCAGGAGTATGGAGGGGATAAATCCATGTCCCAGTGTCACTTTGTTAACTAGTGTTCTAGTCTGGTGTCAGGGGTCCCCGTTGGTGGGTCTGTGTCAGGAACTCTGACCCATGGGGCTATCCTGACCCCCTCTGTCCTTGGGAACTGCTCCAAGCAGAGCCACTGCACCCTCCAACTGGTGCTGAGAAGACCTTTTAGCCTTAATTGTTGCAGGTCAGCTAAGTGGGGAAAAAATCTAATTGGATTTTTCTGTTGTGTCTCAAGGTTATTGTATTTACGACTTTCCTGTAATTTTATTTCTATTTTGTTTATTCTTCCTCATACCTTTTTGTTAATTCATTAGAAACTTATCACCAGCTGATGATGTATACATTTTTCAGAAAATCTGATCAGATCAGATTTATTCACAAAAGGGTAACTTCAACCTTTCAAGAGAGATTTTGTTGAGATTACAGTACTATAAAAATTGTCCAGTGATTGTCACTTATTTAATTTCACCTCTCCATGAATGAAACTTGTAAGAGATTCTTAACCAAATTCCAATGTAAATGTAGGAAACTCTTGGTAAACCCAGGATGAGAAGACAAACTTCCCTCTCATACAGGTGAACTAGACCAGCAGACTTCCAGGGAAAGAGGGGACACCCAAGAACACCTGCAGCTTTGAGTCATTTCTCTCAACTAAACCTATTCTGATACCTCTTATTTGTATAATTTTACATTTTAATATTTTTCTGTCAATCTACTGAATTTTTATGACATTGACGGTATGCAGGGGCCAAGATGGGTTTTCCAATGGGCTATGAACTGGGATGCTGATAGAAATGTTCCCATGTAGGTATGGGACATGGCATTGCTTTCTTCCATGCCCTTGGAACTTCCTTGTATTTCATGCTTTAGCCAAGGCCAAGTGCTGACCACCGTTTCCCATTTCTACACTGTGAAAGTGGACAGAATCATTCTAGATTTTTGGCAATGTGCATGAATTTATTTTTTTTTGCTGTTCATTTCAGAATTTTTAGAACAACTCGAATGACTTTGGTGATGCAGTCAGGAAACATAATCTTGAGTGAGATAGAAACAAGAAAGTTGAGTCCTTGCTGTATCTTCCATGCTATTTCCATCTCCAATGTATTTCCTCTCTCAAATTGCTTCTCTCCAGAGTCACACTCTGCCAGAGATAACTAGGTGGCGGTGAGTGAAGAAAGGAACGGTATTGTCTACAGCTTTGAACCATGAATAGCCCTTGGAAAAACAGCAGCAGAGAGAGATACAAGTTCACGTTGATAAAGCAGGTTGCCAAGTGACAAAAGACTTGATCCTATTTCACTGAAGCTGGCGGTGAACTCCCATGGATGTCATTTTTATCACTGCTCCCAGCCCATCTGGGGTACTGTCCACCACCAGCCTGGACAGAGCATGGGCAGAGTATGGCTGCAAGGATTTCTGTGGTGGTGGGGCTGAATTTGATTGTTGAGCATTCTTCTGCTGCAGCTGATGGAGGCAGGGTAACACACTAGCCAAGAAAATCAAAGTGGGTTAGCTGAGGTTCAGCACCATGCTGATGCTGCACCATGTCCTTTGCCTTTGTGTTGTTAAAGAAGTAAGCTCATGTGTACAACATATTCACATATTTCAGCACCTCATTAACCACCAGTCTGTAAGCAAAAGGCCCGGCAGAGAGTGCCTGCTGCTATTGCCTGGTCCCTATAGATGAAGACTGTGGCCCTCAGCTCCCTGCTGGTATCTCAACTCATCCTCTGGCTTCATCAGCAAAAGCCACCCTGTCTGTGTCAGTCCGTACTCTGGGACGCTTCTCAGACAGCACAACAGGCCAGCCTCATGTGAAAGGTTTGCCTCCCTGACCCTCCACCAGGCCTGCCACCATGCCTTCCCCAGGTGACAGAAGAGGACAAAGCGATTTAAGGCTGTTTCAAGAGCTGCCCGCTTCCCTCCTGCCCTTTTCTGTCCACTTGGCACATGACTGAGATATTGGGCAGCCCTGCAGCACAGTCGCTTACCTCTGTCACTAGGACCATGCCTCAAAGCCCTGCCTAATGTGGGCTGACCGTTTTATTTTGGTGCCTCTAAGGGGGCTGGATGAATAGATGAACCTCGGCAGCCTAATGGATTTTGGAGTGTGTGTGTGGGGGAAGCAGGATGGGACACAGCAACAATTTGCTGGGAGGAGTGTGGGGAAGTGTTGTTGCAGCAATGAGGAGCTCGAGATGGAGTAACAATGGCTCTGGTTTACATTGTGCTGCGCCGGCACTGTGATCTGCTGCCAAGATCAACCCAGGAGAGAGGAACTTGAAAATAACACGAATAGTGTGGCAAGAGAGATACCCTACAGCATATCCTGCTCCCTCGGACTTGTCTTTGAGTCAGGAGTGAAATATTGGAGCTATTGTGGTGAAGAGAGACTTAAAAATAGAAGGAAAAACTGCTGCCTTTTTTTTTTTTCCTTCTCCAAGGGGACATTAATTGTTTTTAAGCTGTGCTACTTCTAGTTTGAGTCAAGATGGAAAACACTTGAAGGCATTGAAAGGTCTAGAAAACATGTCACTCATCAGCTGCAGTGTGAGGACTGCCCCTTATCGCCACTGCTGCTGCTCGGGTTACTCTCCTCCATGAGTTTCACACCACTCTCCATGTTACCCTCCCTTCTCAAATCCTTTCACAGGAGATCTGGTTAATACCATGAGCCTTGGAAAAAAATAAACTAGTGCCCAAACTCAGCTTTGGGCTTGGGTAGTGTTGCTGGTTACCCCTGTGAATGCCCTGAGGGGAATGGAGAGATAGTGCCAGGGGTTTCTGCACTTTCACAGAAAATGAAGCAGTTTTCCAGGCAAAAGCTAGAAAATGTCCTCTGTCTTGCAAGAACAACACCCTGGAATCAAACTGTGTTTAGAGAGTTACAAAACCAATATTTCTTGTAATGTTTTAACCCATTTCTATTTTTTGTTATTGTGAGGATTGGTGGTCTAGGGCGAATGTGGTTGGCTGGTAAGGGTTAGGGGTGTCTGGGTGCTCAGAGCATTTACATGAGTGTGGGATGAGGCAGACCATCGTTGTCTGTGGTCACAGCAATGTAGATCTGACATCTCCAGAAACAGCATGCCCTTCTGTGTTAGGCTCCTGCCCAGGAGTTGCAGGATGCTGCCAACATTGGAATGTGCCTTTCTAGGTGCACAAAACCCTTCTTCTCTGCCTCTGAACTTCCTTGGGAGTGAAGAAGTGGGTCTGGGACACCAGCACCATCATTACCCTGGAACAGCTGCGGACAGCTTCTAACCACCATCTAAGGTCACCATCCCAGACCTGCTGCCACCCTTCGATAAGTGACTGGTGCCACACGTAGACAGGACTGCTCCCCTACAAGGAGAATGATAGGCTGGTTTGTATAAATATAGCATGTCATCTATGTCTGAGTTTACCAAACTCAGCCCTTTCCCATCAGTAAACTGTGGGAACCAGCAGGTTCATAGCTTTTATGGCCAGAAGGAATTATTGCTAAATCTGGATTCACCCAGTTCACTGAGCCAATTTGCTCAAGCTTGGTGGCTTGTCTCACAAAAGCCCACATTGCTCGAAGACACTGGCAGATGGAGTGTCTCTTTGTCTCAGTAACTGGTCACGATCACTGTTCAGTCGTGTGATTGTTTTCTGTTTCAAATATGCTTGTCTTTACCTCTCAAACCACCTACATCTTTGGTAAAAAGATCCCAGTAGCATTGAATCTTTTTACCTTTCCAAGCATTTATATCAGGCTGTCTCTCAGTCCTCTCCGATAAAACTAAGGAGAGGCTCAGTTTCTTAAGAGACCGTCTCTAATGTCTGCCCTCTTCCCCTGTCCCTATATAGCTGCTGTGCCTCTTAGATCCATAATCAATAATATATATCCCAGTCATTCAGCATCAGAAACCTGGTGTCCCACAAACAGTTTCAAAAAATGAGGATGTTTCACTTTTCCTCAGGCTCTGGGAAGGGCCTGTGACCAAACCAGAGGCTTTCGGCTGAAGACCCCTTATAGCTGAGATCCTCCTGGCAGCAAGTCCTGGGAAAGCATGCAAGCATGGAAGGTGAACACCACTGAACCTGTATGGGAGGGTGAAAGCATGGCTGCACCTTGCCCAATTGCATGGCTCCTCCAGAAACTCAGAAGAGCCATCATGCAACGGCTCATTTCTGCAGCAGATTGAATCAGCAGAAAGAAGTGAATAAAGAACAAACAATGGGCCTTAAAAGATGGAAGAAGAATCTCTTGTTGATGTGAAGCCTGACAAAATAGCCAAGCCCTGTTCAGAGATGGCACAACTTGATAAAGGTGATGAAAACACAACAAGGGGGCAGGGAAACAACTCAGGGCTCAGTACTGCACTGAACCATAGGGGCTGGCATTCCAGATGGGAACCCTGACCAGCTGGGACAGGTCTGATGGTAGTGCTGTGGGGAGCCATCAGGGGTGTTTTGAGTCTGTCACATGCTCAAGGACGGGTATTGACTCAACCACTGAAAGAGGGTCAGCCTCAAATTACTGAAAAGCCCAGGGGCTTTTCAAATGCCTTTACAAAGGAAAAGGAGAAAAATACTAACAGCACTCACATTTTGTAGGAAAAGAGCTACCACCTAAGATCTGGACTATTTGTGACAGGTTATGGCAATGCTTTTAGTCTCCAAGGCTCAAGGCTGGTGTGAGGAACTTCAGGCTGTGGGACCTTGAGTGACAAAGCTGCTCACTGGAGAAAGAGCCTTCCTTTCCACAGCATGTTTTTAAGCTAAACACCCAAAGGAAGAGTCTCTTACACCTTTCCCTCTATATTCAACCTGTGGTATGCAGAGTTCCTACTTCCTGAGGCAACACAGAAGAGAAACATACCCCAGAGCCTGCATACCCCATTAGACTCACTTGGTATGAGCCTGTTGGGCTTTGCTCACTCCATGGAACAGTGACGTGTTGTGATGTCCTGGAGCGGTTAAGTGTCAATGTCCCAGAGCAATGGCATGCTAGCATCCGGCTAGTGTCTCAGAGAAATGACACGCACAAGTCCTGGAGCTGGCTGCTACCAAATCCTCACTTAAACTATGGGAACTTATTTTAACAGTTTACCAGAGGACCATCAAATTAATGGCTTGTAAGTTTTGGCACACATAAACATGTAGGACTGGCTGAGAAACTAAGCTCATTGCATTGTTATAATTTAATCATTTTTGTGTTCTTCCACATGGGCTCCAAGCAGTTCAGTTCACCCTTCATTTCTATCCCCTGGGCACATTTATTGATCCCCACTGAATTGACCTCCCTACTGCAGAAAGACCTCTCTCAATGCAGATCTTTTGCAGAGTTTTATTCAGTTCATTAGGAGTCAGAAGCATATGCCACAGACTGCATTTCCCATCACAATGCACCTGAAATTCCAACAGCAAACCAAAAAACAAAAACAAAAAACCCACAAAACTCCCTACCCACAACCTGTCAAGAAATACCCAAGCCCGCGGTCAGTAATTCCAAGGAATTCACAGGGACCTCACTCATGTTCAACGAACAAATTCCTTTCTGGGAATGATTACCTTTGTTGTAAGTGTTTTCTTACCCTCTGTGCAGCATTGCACCTCAGGTGACAATTTAAGAATCATTTGTCCACAGCTGGCTGACTCCAGAGATGGTCAATTTACCATTTCATCCACCAGTCCATGCAATAATGTCACTAAAAAGGGTCATAGCATGAGGTCTGTTTGGTTATCAGATCATTTGTCCTTTAAAATACAAAGTCTTCACACAGCAATACTCACACCCTTCTACTACTCTGCTGTAAATCGTTCAATCTTCAGGAACAGAAATATTTAATATTTGTTGCTTTTAATCTAGACAGGAGAACAAGCAGCCTTCTCCTCATAAACTAATTGAATGTCATCGAGCAGCCTATGGCTTACAAAGGTGAAAAGCTTGCCTTCTTTGTAACTAATAAATAATAAAAAAGGCCCAGCTCAGGCAGAGAAGTGCAGTGACTCAGAAAATGTTTCAGCAATGGCCTAGATAACATTAACCAGCTCTCATGTTGGAGACAGCGCATGTGGTCATCTCACAAACCAAGTTCATGGCAGCAGCTTCCACACACTTCCGAGTCAGCTACAGTTTTGGAACCTTGAGGTGCCAAATATCCCAAGTGACCTCAAGGTGGTTTCCCTAACACGGAGTCAAGCGTGGAGGGTTTGGAACTCACACATCTGCAATGGGACTGAGACACAATGCAGCTGTGAATCTTTGGTCAAGCAAGCCAGCCAAAGTGCTCTTTGTGCAGGAACTCCCCCAAGAGGACAATGTCACAGGAGAGGAAAATGTGCAATGCATGAGGCCAGGTTTTAGTGCAGCTTCTTTCTTCTGCCTTTCCCCCACGTATGCAGCAGCAGATTTACTTGATGGAGAGTCAGTGAAACCTTCTGAGATGATTTGCTTGATTTCTGCCCATAGACAGAGACTCTCCCAGTCTTGCTCCTGAGGTCTGGGATGATGTTTGGGTCTGGAGCCAGCCATGGGGGAGGGATGCCCAGCCTGCCTTTGACTTCAGAGCATGACCAGCATCTCAGCTCAGTGCTGCTGGTGTGGGACCAGCCCCTGGCATGGGCTGTAGCCATGTGTCATTGCTTTCCATAAACATTGTGGTGTGCAGCCACCACGTCCACAGAAACCCTCAAATTTTGATGGTGCAGGTGAGAGAACCTGTTTGGCAAGTGCTCCATGGCCCAGGAATTTGGGTCCCCTCTAATCTGATCTCCAGTGCATGCCTGCACTGGTCCTGTGGATGTTATCCCCTCTGCAGATAGGAGTCTCCTTCCTCGTAACTGTGTCACCATTCTGGGCAGTCTGCAGAAGGGCTTCCCAATGTCCCTTTGACATCTCTGGCAGTGGAGACAGGACAAGAGCAGCTGAAAGAACCTCTGAATATTTGCCTTTTCAGCACTTTCTTCTCCCCACCGTAGTTTGTCATTAATCTGGAGGTCCATCTTCATCCATCTACTGTTTTCATCTCTGCCAGCACCTCCCTGGGGACTGCAGCCAGGATGTCTCCTTTCAATTGTCAGCAACAAGTAGGGTTAACAAAGTCACAAACCTGCCTGAATCACAGCCCTCCTGAGCCAGATCCAGGCCACAATCAGCATTGGGCAGGATTTGGACCAAACTCAGAAAGGGTCTTTGCTGTACTGCCTGCAGCACCCCTCTCACTAGGGGATGCTACGGGGTCACTGCACCACCCTGACTTTCACATCCCTTATAGATATTCCCCAGATTTTCTCTGCAGTCATTTTGATACTAAGTCAGTGGATTTTGATATATTTATACCAGGGGCAAGATCCCCTGTGCTCTGTATTTTGATACCTGCAGCTCTTTGATTTAAGAATATCCACACTTGGAAGTTGTTGATGAGTTTTTTTTGTTTGGTTTGGATTTTTTTTTATCCTACAGGCTTTCCCGTTCCCCACAGCCCATACATGGCTTTCTGCCAGCCCTGCAGCACCTCATCCCACCGCCTGGCAGCGGCACTGGCGATGACACATTTTGCAGGTCTGCAGGGGAAATGAGTAAATCTACACGAGGACAAGAATTTCCTTTGGGGGGCAGAGAGGAAAATTATGTGATTTTGAAAGTTAGCCGAGTTTGAAATATTGGTTCCAAACCAAAATGTAATAATAATAAAAAAATTTAAAATCCCCTTCCAGAGGTACCTGGGGGACTTCAGGTGTCAAAAGAACATTTACCATCAGTACAATCAATATTGCTAATTCCAGTCTCAATCTTTTCTGACCTACACTGCTGTTTCTAATAGAATATGCATTAAAGATTAATGAAAAGTTGTTCTAAAAAAAAACAAAACCAAAAAGAATAGTCTCTTGGAAAAACCTGAGATAATATCTTGACCTTGGCAGGAAAATGCCAGTATAACATCTTGCAAAGTCACTATTGGTTGGATCTCTGTTCCCACAGAAAGTTGATTGGGTTTTTTTTTAGGAAAGAACACTTTTTTTTTTTTTTTTCCTGACAGAAAAGGACTCAACTTGAATATTTGCAGGCAGCTGTCTAAATAAGCTATGTCAAAAATGTCTTCTTGTGACATTGAAGAATGAACAGAAGTATTTTTGGTCACTGGTGTGGATGTACTTAATATCATGCATTTCGCTCTACACTTTTCCCAGCGTATTTCCCAAAGCTGCTGGGCAGCTCACATCTCTGCCTGGGAATTTAATCTTGGGGGTTTTTCTCCCTGTCTTTGGCCCATATGAACTTCCTGCTGCCATTTTGCCCCTTTCCTTCTTCTCTTACACAATGTGAGTCAATTGTTTCTTCCCTCTTTTTTGGCAGACTGGTGACTTCCTCAGAGATCACAGCCATTTGTTCACAAAGTGTGTACCAGTGCCCACGGGCAATTTTTAAGTCCCTAAATCCCCTCTTAGATGCCTCAGTGGTGCATCGAATCTGGTTCGACAGTCTCTTAAACAACAGACCCTCCATAAAGACCCAGGGGATGGGCACATCCCTTTCTTCCTGCTGCAGTTTGCCCTCCAGGTTGAATATGCTTGCATAGCAAGCAATCAGCTTGCAGCTGATTATTTTTTTAACACTTGGAAACGTCTGCCGGGGAAGTAGCTGCCTCCCCAGGATCTGCACATATTTGTGCAACAGACATAAGTAAATGGAAGGCAATTTTCCAGAAAAGTTGCTGGCTGTGTGTGTGACAGCTAGAAATTGCAGGGAGGCCCTGATGGAGAGGGGAGAGAGGTTGCATCCCATAAATGGCCTTTACCAGAGGAGGAGGAGGGGGAGGGCAGTGAGGAGGAATATGGGTGGGGGAAGCCAGTGCAACCACAGTGTCCTTTCCCCTTCTGCAGAGAGGAAAAGCAAACGCCATTCTCAAACGCAGCTGCGAGCGTGGGGAAATCCTGTGTTCTCCTCCAAAGGTTCAGCAGCTCCTGTGCCTGTGTGACCCAAGTCCCGTAGTTCTCTCCCTGTCTCTGTGCAAACAGCTTGTCCAGTGCTCACCACATCCCCCTGTGGCCCAACCATGGTTGCAGAGCTTTGTGGTGGGTTTCCCTGCCTACGCAACTTGCGTTCACACACTGTGTGACAAAGGAACCTTGTAAAACCGGGAGCAAGAATGGTGTTTGGCCCTCCGACCCCTTACCCTCCAGCAATTTAGTTAATGATTCTGGTTATCAGATATACTGGCTCAGCAGTGCATCCATCACCAGGCTGACAGGGATTCAATCCTAGGAGGGGAGGGAATGTGCAAACACATTCAATCCTGGCCCAGCCAGCCCCCAGTGTGCCGCTCCCCTTAAATCCAAGAACAAACAGAGAATTTCCATTTGGAGAAGATCTGCTGTGATTTATTGTAGAATAATGCACAAGAAGGGCCTGTAGATGCTGACAGAGCCTTACATGCAGGACAAACCCATGAGATGTTGCTAATGCTCTTTGCAGTATATTGGGAGAACAGCAAACAAGACATGGTGCTTTACTTTCCACAAGAGCCTCTTCCTGTTCCTCTGTGGTCTTTTAGTTTGAGAGTTCAATCCTGCAGCCCAAAGCTCATCAGGAGCTTTCTTTGCTGAACCTAAGGCTCATACCTTGCATTTATACTCTTTCAATGTCCCAGATCTTCACTAAGGCCTCTTCTCCTGTTCGTTTTCAGCCTGTGCCCAGGACACCATGACCCTCCTTGTCCTGCCCAACACCCTCATCTCACAATACATTACAGCAGTATTCACATCATGGAAAGCTCAGGGGTTTCTTTTTAGTATTTGTGGGAGGTTTGTAAAGATGCTGTCAGCCACAGAACTCCCTAAGGCACCAAAGTGAAGAAGAGAGAATTGGTGCTCCAGCAGCAACAGCCCAGGGTCATTTTGCCCATAATTGGACCTGATGCAAACTTCCCAAGGCTTGTGACTTCTATCTCAGCCCTGCAGTTTTGAGTATTACACTGTTTTTGTGGTAAGCAGGATCCGAGACAAAGTGCTGAAATGGAGCTGCTCAGCTGTGACAAGCTGAGGGAAATCTGCAATGAATGCACAGGATTCCTCCTGCACTCTTGCCCTTCCCTCCACTCTTTTATGGGATCCCCAAGGAAGCCATATGTGGCCATCAGCACAGGGATGATATCCTGAGTGATCTATGGGTAGCACTGCCTCGCTGGAGTCTCTGGTCCCAGGCTGAGAGCCTTCATGCTGGCCTGGTCTCAGGGGGACTGCTGCGCTAGGGAAGCTGCACTGGAGCACTGCATGATAAGAGCTGATAAGTGAGTTCCTGCTCTGATTACAGCATGACCAAACAAGTTTCCTGATCCTGTACCTGCGTCTGCCACTCCTTGAGACAATACTGTTATCCCTGGCGGGAATGTGCAGGCAAGCAGGAGCAAACCAGAGCCACAAGCCGGGCTGCCCTGCGGCAAATAAACGTCACTATGTACACTTGTCCTGTGCAGGAGGCTGGCCCAAGGACTCAGGGCAGGGAGATTTCCCAAAGAAATATCCTGGCAGGGCAGAGCATCCTTACTGCATCAGGCCTGGAAAATTCAGGGAGAGATGAGTTCAAAGGTGCAGTGAAAAGAGAACAGGATGTGAACCAATGCTGAAAATATGACAAAAAGCAACTAAGAATGAAGAGAAACAGTCTTTCTTTGACTAGCTGCAATCTGCAATTGGATGCTGTAGAGGAGCTGAGGCTCAGAGCAATGGAAATGTTCTTTCCTCCACCATGTTCTTTCCAGCTCCACTGTGGATGCCACAACTGTTCCAGTGCAGTGGTTCAACATGCCCTAAGCTGTCCTCAAACCATCATGGCCTGATCACCTTGTTCAGCAGAAATGTGCATGGAAGAACTCTGCAGCTTTGCATGTGTAGTCTGGGCTTTGTTGGCTTGTTTGCAAGAGAAGACCTTGCCTGGCAGACTGTCTCAAGCCTTGTCGGTGCAGTACCTGCTACTTCAGGCCAAGCAAGGCTGAAGAACTCTCAGTGACACCTTCTTGTGGGACTGTTGATTTTCCTGGGCACTGAGCTGGGAAAATGCTCATACCCAACAACAGGCACACGGTGCTAGGTATTAAGCACAGTGCTTGATATTTTAGGGTAGACCATGTGCTGGCCCATGGGAGGAGACTTAGCTGGATTGGGACCTCACCCATAGGGTTTTTCCTGCCTGATTCCCCTACCCATTGAGGGACTATTGCTTTCCTTTCAAGAGAGCCAAGGTCTTTCTGGTGCTTTATAGTTTGCTTGGCAGCTGTCCCAGAAGCAGATCAAAGCAGAGAGCTCCAGACTCACATAGAACTGCGCCTCTCCACTCTGCTATACAGTTGCTTGAAGGAAACACACCTGATGTTAGAAGAAGACACATTGTATATTCACATCCTACAATAAGCACATAGACACCTTGCGATTCTTATACTGTTTATAGGGCAGTGAAGTATCAGATCTATGCCAGCAGAAAACAAGGAAATCAAGGAACAATGCACCCTAAGCAAGGCCCATACCTGTGTGACTTGTCCTACAGCTGAAAGTGGTTTCTGAACCTCTTGTTTTTGTGAGGTCAGTGCATCTGCACTGATTTAATTTTAGTGCCCAACCTGCAGTCTGGACAAACAGCATAACATCATGCCAGGTAGTGCATGCAGCAAGTACACTCAGTACAAAGGAGCAAACAATGGCCCGTTAGACCATGGTATTTAGCAAAGCCCACATGAAAGAGCTTTCCAGCTATCTCAGAAGCCTCATTTGCATTCAGAGAGCCAGGCTTCTTCTCTGAATGCTTCCTGGCCTGCCTGAGCAGTGCCACCCCTACAGATCTCAAGAAAAAATGTAATAGGTACTACTCAATAAACCTTTGTTGCTGCAAATCAGAAAGGTGACCAGAAAAAATATTCTGAAGTCCTTTTTTTTTTTTTCCCCCAATTATGAGTTAATTTTCATTAATACAGAGGTATCAGCAGAAAGTTTTGCTGTCCTGGAAAGGATCCATGAGGCAGAGATGTTCTTTTGTCCTCACAAGCAGAGAAAGTGCTCTGATAAATTCCTCTGCAGATGTCCTGAGGTGCAAGGGTAGAACATAGGTTCTTTCATTAATATCCATCAGTCCTATGAAGACTTGCTGGGTGAGCTACCTTCTCATCCTGAGAGTTGGGTCAATGCTTATGGTAGACCATCCACTGGTGTTCTGCCTCTTGTGAACTGCATCTTGGCAATGGGCTGGGAGTTCAGAAAAGTAAATTGTCTGTCATTAGGCCAGCTCAGACCCAGGAGAAGAGAACGTGTGCAATGGAAATAAAACACATTAATTATATACTCAGGCAGTAGTAGTGATTTCTGCTTTACTAGTGAACCACCTACCATGTCTCCTAATCTCTACCACTGTTCAGTAGATAGGCAACTCTAGTGTCAGAAGAATAGCAAAGGTAATTTGTCATGATTAAAGGTTCAATAGGTCTCTCTAGATGTAATTAGGTGCTCTCTAAAAGGAAAAGACTATAGCTAAGCCTTGCAGGCATGTTTACTTGACCACAGAGGGCTCTCATCAGAACATCCAGTACTAATATATTATCACTAATGATGGCAATCAACTGTTTCTTCTCTACATGAATTACAATTACACATTCTCACTTGGCTGGAGAGTCCAATTATTCACAAGGACATTTATTTTTGCTCATGCAGGACAAAAAAAAAAATTATCAATAACTGCAGGTTGTTCTTTCACACCTGTTTGGTTTGTTGGGGTTTTTTGTTGTTTTTTTGGTTTTGGTTTTTTTGTGTGTGTGTGTGTGTGATTCTGCTTTCCACCACAAATTTGCTTAAATAATTTTCATCATTATTAGATTGGTATGAATATATGATTGGTATGAACCCACCATGTCTTTTGTTCATCAGCCCCCCCCATGTGTTTAGATGTTCCACATTTTTATAGTTAGCCCAAAGGCAATATTTGATGTCTTAAACCAGCCATCACAAGAAGGTTTGCCAATCTTCATTTCACCACCAAACACTTCTTCAGTATGGCATTTGACATCTGAGCTATGTGTTCCTCTCACCTCAAGTTCACCTTTGCAAATGTTCCTCTCTAGCAAGCATATTTTAAGGACCACTGCCCTGGTGTCCTGTGTTATGTCTTACACTTAAAAAATTGCTCCATAAAGATCATGGAAGGCTGATGTAGCTTTGGAGGAAGGGTGCCTGCTTCAGTTCAATCCAGTGGTCTGGAGGTGGTTATTACCCATGTGTAATAGCAATTCAGTAACAGCAGCTCCAAAAGCAGCACAGCTTAGGAGACTCCATGAAGGAAAGGCATCAGCTGGAGGCAAAATGTGTTAAGAGGCACTGGTATGAAGGAAGCCACAGATGTTTTTCAGAGAGACCCCAAAACGAGTGAAATGACCCAAGAAGGAGGCACTAACAAAGCCTGAAAGAGTCTGAAGGAGAAAGTCACAGTGATATCAGCAGCTTTTCAAGCAGCACTGATGACCTGAGATGTTGTGTCAGATGGGAACGTGTTGTGTTAACCACTTCCCCAGCTCTGGGGAGGCTCAGAGCCTCTGTGAATCACATCCTGTAGTGCACAGACCAGAGCTTAGGGGTGTCACTGTCACATCCCTCCGTCTGGCTGGGCTGCTCCTGCATGAGGACAGAGGGATGCTACCACCTCAGGAAAACCCACCAATATCCAGCAGGGGAACCAGCATCTAGTCCAACCTCACTCTTGCTGCTAACAAAGTTCCTTCTGAACAAGATTTATCTCTATGTATCTGCAGAATTGTCTCTGAGCACTTCAGGCTTGCTTTGAGGTGTTGTCCCATCACTCATCCATCCCCGGAGGAGTCAAGACACAAGTTTCTCTCCCTGTACCAAAATTGTCTTCTACTGTGATGCCTGTCTCAAGTTTATCTCAGAAGTAAACTTGCTCTCAGAGCGTGTGAATAATTACAGACCTTTGCTAGTGAACTTCCACTTTTATTTCTATCCTCCCCGCCATCCCCAGATTGTTACTTGGCCAAAATGCTGCTTAATTTAAATAAAGAAACAAACTAATTAATAAATAACTGTATGTGCCAGTGAGCTCAGGAAACACTTTTCTTCCTTTGAAATGTCCTGACTAATGACAGTTCTCCAGGCCCTAAGGTATACACCAGAGAGACCAGGAGGTGATAGCAGCAGCCGTTACCAACAGTGGGGTCTAAGACCTTGTCCTATGTCTTGTGTAATATGCTGGCCCCTGCCCAGGATGCCCAGACATGAGCTGCCCATTTTGAGTGGCATCTTCTCTGTGGACCAGGAGGAGATTGCATTCAGGTGCTCTGTCTTGTTGGGCTGAGAGATTGTGCCCCAGAACTGCACACATATAATCACCACTCAATCAAAGAGCAAGCGGCTGCCTAGACTGGGGCTGTGGAAGAACGTGAGGGGAGCCAGCACTCGACCCATAGCATGTTTTATCCCACACTGTGTTTTGATGTACTACAGGGAGCTCAGACTCACCTCTGAGAGCAGACTGAGGTTTCTGAGTGGTCAACATCCTCAGACATGACTCTAGTCATAGTTCCAACTGCAGTGCAGTTACATGTCTCGCTCTGATGATTTTGTTGCATCCTGCTAACTACCTGCCTTTCTAACACTTCTTTTTTTAGCAAACCTCTGCAGCCACTTCCTACTGTCATTTGCAGTCACTTTCCTCCATTGAAACCTGCTGGCAGATTGTCACTGATTTCAGCCAGGCAGCTGGGACGACCCTGAGAAACCAACCAGTAGGGTTTTGCCTATAAAACAGAGCTGAACACCATCCACGTTTTTCTTGGAATCTTCTCTTGTCTTGAAGGTCCTGCTCTGGCCCATGATGGAGATGGTCCTGCACAGCAGTCCCCTCCTTCCCGCCTGGGACACGGCATGCTGGAATCTCATTCATGCATCTGCTGTTGCACCACTGCTGCCAATCCAGCCCGGGCTTTAGGAGAGAAGAACATGATCGCTTTGCAGGGCAGTGGTGGAGTCACTGCACAAGCGGAGAAGACCATCTAATCCTCACATTCCTGCAGGAAAGAAAGCCATCAGTGAGCTAAACATATATGACCAATGCTGTGTGTTATTTTTAAGTCCAAAAGCCTGAAGGCAAGGTTTAAAGGCGAGTCTAATGACATTTCTTTTCATGAGCTGTCTTAAGTCCTCTTGTCTCTTGCTTGGATTGCGTCAGGCAGCAGTGGCATATGTTGGTGCAGGAGTTGACTCTATCTCCGTTCTCAAGGCACTTTAAGCTTCCTTACGCGGCTGGAGTGGGCAAACTGAGCCACAGAGCAAATGCTGGCTTCCATCTACATATCTTGTCACCCAGGATTGACAGAGACCACAAAGTGGCCTCACGAAGGGATAAAGTCAAACGATATGCCTGCCTGATGTTTCGCGGCATACGCTGTCTCCCCTCACCGGAGCCAAAGGGAGGCTTGCCGTGCCACACAGTGATCTCCCTGCCCGCCTGCTGTCCATCACCCACTGCTGGCCAGAGGCCCTGAGCAGCCCCGTTGCGCTGCACCACCTCTGCCACCTCCTCCCTGCTGCCCTGAGCGGCAGCTGAGGATGCAAAAACCCAGCACATACCCTCCTTCTTCTGCCAGTTCTGCTGGCCAGGGAGAGCTGGGGCTGCACCAGCGCTCCTGAGAGTTCGGGAGCATCGCAGCTCCTGCTCCTGCACATTCTGCTCCCACAGATGCCCCAGCAAAAATTAGCAGCTTCACACTAGGGGTACGGTGACTCCTGCACTTAGCCAATAGTTGTATGGGGCAGTGTAGTGAGATGAAATGATGGTTTCAAATGCAGAAGGAGGAGCCGAGTGTGTGCTCTCTGAGGAGCCCTGGGGAGGCAGACAGTGTACAAAGGCACAGCAACCAGTTCACACTGTGCCTGCTCTGCTGGAACTGAGCATCCCAGGCACACACTGACACTGTATGGCATTAACTAACCGGTTCCCATTTGACACTTTCTCTTCTGGAAGCAACTGTAGAGGCAGTTCAATGATGCCCAAAACTCCACAATACCTGCCATACTGCTCTTTTTGTATTCCATCAGTCATCTCTGACAGCAACACCATTTCTGTGAGACTGCTCTAGCCAGCTCTGCCACAACTGCAAAATGTAACCAACATCGATTTTTGCGATGTTTCATACTCTAAAATTAAGATGAATATTTTTGTTACAATACAGATGGCTCTTGCTGAAACAAGCAGCCATTCAATCTGGGATGAAATCCGGAAAGTGGGTGTTCTTTTGTTTTTCGGAGGAAAGGATGATTGCTGGTGACAAAGCAGCCCAGATCTTTCCCCATATAGAAAGGAGGGGGCAAAAGTCAGAAAACATCATGTGACAATGGCAGTGAATATGAGAGGTGATGGGAGGCAGCCTTAGGGCTGAAGACTGAGTGTGGCTAAAGAGAAGTGAGGACTTCTCTTTACTCTGTGTTGCAAAAAATAAGGAGAGGAAAGAAACACCAGTATCAGTTTGGGGATGGAGGTGAGAGGACCTTGCTTCTGAATTTTTTAATCAGTTGGGTCATGACAGAGAAAACAAAATCAGTTTAAAGATGCCAAAAGGATCTTATTAGCAATACGATCATGAATGCACTGCCTCCATAGGCAAGAGGTAACAGTCTCATCTTCAGTAGTTTCATTAAAATAATGACTTCTGTCACCTCTCCCTCCCACCTGCCCTCACCATAGGTCCTCCCTCTCCCATGCAGGCGACTGTGCTAGGATATGCCCCTGATAATCTTCTGCTATCCTGGGGGCCTGGGAGGCAGGAGGGCCATGGAAAGAATCCCAGCATTTCCATCTGTCGAATTCCCAAGTGGCAGAAACCTGACCCCGCATGGAGTGGGTACGCGCTGCATTATTGCTGCTGTGGCAGAGCAAGCAGCCTGTGCTCCTTGTCATGCATTATTAAGTGAGCTCAGGGAGAGGGAAAGACACCAGCAAGAGGGTGAGTGAACCTGAAAAGTGGAAAAGACAAATCTATCCCTGTAATAGAAATAAATAAACAAATCCACCCCGAGCCTCCTCAGTAGCCAATGTGGCAGCTACTTTCGGGGACAGAGCTGCCCAGATGTGAGACAGAGACATGACAGCCATGCTGATGGTTTGCTGCAATAGTGTGGGATTTTTCCATGATTGTATCAACTTCTTAGTAAGGGAAGGTGCCTATGTAAAAAAAAAAAATCCACGAGGTAATAAATGTTAAAGTCTGTAGTGCACTTATTTCTGTACTAACTGGCTCAGGGTTGAGGGAGTGCGAATACTTTGCCATTAAACGAGCTGCCCCAGAGCCAAACCCCTCAGATGTGGTGCAATCCCATACAGCGATATAAGGGCTGCGAGCCTGGCCAAATGCTTCTGGGGTGGCACTGCTGGCACCCAAGACTGGGGAACACCACGGCTGCTGCAAAGCATCTCAGCTTTGGCTCCCCAGGGAGTACACCCTTTTAGTCCCAAAGCACACAGGGAGAGGTACAAATGAGTACAAGATTCTTAAGCCACCAGCCAAGGCTACCCTGAGACCTACGTCTATCTGTGAAGGTGCATTTATGCAACTGTGCTCCCAGTCAAACTTCTGCAGTGTAAAACAGCACAGCATGAAATACAGGGGAGGAGTGTGAGTGTGGGATTTGTCCTCTGGAACTCCATCACCCATAGAGGTGGATGGGATTTGATGGGTGAGGGAGAAGGGGGACCCCAGAAGTCATATGCCTCTGACCACTGCTGACCACTGTCACAGCAGCAGTAGGAGGGTTTCAACCAGCAAAAAACATACACCTCACCTGAGGGGAAAGGCCACCCACCAGTGTAGGTCCTGGATCAGAGATATAAATTTGACCAGGTATGTGATCCCTTCCCAGGATTTTCCCCAGCCTGTTTAGAGATGCTTTTATGGATGCTTTTGCCAGTTTTCCAGCACAGTGGCAACTATTCCTTTTATGGAAAAAATGAGAGCAGAGAGGAACTTAATGCATTTCTAGCTGCTTTTAATGAAATTTAATAACTTTGGCAAGGAAGCAGAATCATCCCAACTAATTCTTCATGAACCTGGAGCCTATAACTTGAAAGCCTGTCTCAAGCAGAGAAAAAATGGCCACTCCTGTTATTTGTAGAAGAGGCAGAATCGCAAGGGCCAAGTATTGCAAAACCCCAGGTTCTGTAGAAGCTGATTTATAGTTACCTGCAAAGATGTGACTAAGGAGCTCAGGAATCCCAAGTTGAACAACAGTCCATTGATAAGCCCCAAGACACTGCAGGCCAAACTCTTGGCTACCCCCCAGCTGACCCCTAGCAGTGTCCTGGGCTTGCCTGAAAGGCGAATGAGTGCAGGTGAGAGGCAGCTGGGAGCACAGGAGGGCAATGCTGCAGGCCAGGGGCTCTGAGCACTGGGGTTGGTTTGCTTTTGTCAGCAGAGGATGGACTAAATCCATCGCTGGAGGAAAGCAGCTTCATTGCTGTCAAGGGGCTGAGGGTCAGACCTCTGCTAATAGGGTTGTTTTTTTCAGGGATGTTTTTTTTCCACTTGTGCTCCTGGAAATGCAGAGGCACACAAATAGAAAAGGACAAATCAATAAGCATTTATGAGCCTTGAAAAAGCTTTCTTCTTGCTCAGGTAAAGTCTTAATTGTGCTCCTTATGGGGCTGGGATGATTTATTATGCTGCTCTCTCTCCCACAAACAAGCAGAAATAGAAAGGAATACTTTCCAAACTCAGGAAGGACATCCTCCTTCCTTCCCTCTTTTCCTCAGCATTAGTATAATTTTCTTGAGACAACTCAACTCATTCTTTCTGAATATGTGCAAAAACTCCCTCTCAGACCTGGTGTGCTGCAGCACAGCCTGGCGTACAGGCGACTGGTCTGCCTGGCCTTGGATACAGCCCCAGTCAACAGCCCATTTCCCTGTCTTCCAAAACTCTCCTCCCATCCCCTGAGCTCTGCTTTGCCGTCTCTGGGCTCAGAGGCAAAACTTCCCCTGGCTCCATCAGGAGCTGGAGTGCATTTCACCCAGCAAATCCACGCGTATCACCATATGCTGCTTTCTCTCCCTGTTCTGTTTTCCTTTCGGCCCTATCTGCTTCATCAAAGAAACGGAGCCGGCCGCGGCAGCCACGCAGGGTGTTTGCACAAAGGCGGTAATTCAAGCCCCGGCGCGGGCTGTTTTGGCAGTGTAGCCTGGGCACCGTGTGTTGTTTCAGCTGACCTCTCCAAGAGGTGCCTGCTCCAAGAGGCCTCCTTGCTGGCTGCAGGTGGCCCTCACACCGGCCTTCCCCCTTGGTGCAGTTTTTAACCCCCTTTTCTTGTGGCTCGCTTGGGGATGAAACAGCTCACGTCTTGCTTAGCGGGACAACTGAACATCCTCCCCCAGGCAGTTTGAATCTTTGGGTTATTCTGAAGACCCTGCAGGTCCAAGAGGTGCTGGGTAAAGGCAGCAAACTGGTAAAAATGGTAAGAGTGGATGTCACCAGGGATTTGGCCAGTGTGTGTATTTGCTTGGGTGAGGGAGCCACACACTGCTGCACGTGTGCAGCCATCACACTCACAGGACGCAGCTCTTGGTGCCTCCACCATCTCATGCTGAGGACAGGCATTGTGATTCAAAGGAAATCATGGCTTTCTTTCACATCACTGTCCCCTTTGTAGATGAATCCTCACACAGAGGAAGGCACCCAAGCCCTTCTGCTCATCCTTTGCAATGGGGATTGATGCTCTCTGGCCCTTCCTTTGTAGAGATTTAATTCCAAACTTGTTTCCAACATCCAAGACCTTTGTAGTGAGGTTTCTGGTTTCTGATGGGTTTAGAGAAAATGCAGGGTGAAATTCCCTTTCACTGCACACCTCAGTTTGGTTTCTCCCCACTGCAAGAAATTCCAGCATGGAGAACAGTCAGATCAAAGAGAGACAATCCCAGCTGAAACATGCACAATTTGCATATTCCATTAAAAAAAATCAAAGAGAGGGTGTGTAAAATATTTGCACCCTGGAGCATATACAATGTATGCCTCAACAAGATGCTCCATGTAGGGCTTATACTTATTTACTCTGATGCCTAATAACAACAACAAAAAAAGAAAGAAAAGAAAAAAAAATAATAAAATAATGAAAAAAAAAAAAAAGGAAGAAAAAGAAGTTGGTGTAATTTTCACATCCCAATGGATTTTGGCTTGTATGATACACAGACTATCTCCTTGAAAGAAACACAAATACCCCTAAAAACCTTGGGCTGACTTTTGGTAAATTGCTTACTTTTGAAGGTCAAAATAAATATGTTCCCTGTGCAGTGGGAGGTCCCCCATTGATAAAAATCTTTATTGCTCTGGTTCTGCCATTTCATTTAACATTTGATAGATCCCAAATACGGGGGGGGATGGGGGTGGTGAATGGAGGATATGTGTGACTTTCTCTGCCAGTTTTTAGAATGGCACTGTGGAAAGTGAAACAGGAAGGGTCAAGTTTGTTTCAGGCTGAGAAAAACAAGAGTTGTGAATTTAATTCTGCTGCCAACTCTGCTGCCAGCCAGTTGCATGACAGTGACAAGGTCAGCACTCTGTGATGCTGTTTCTCCATCTATATAAAAAAAAGGTTATTGATCCCTTTTTGGAGTATTCTGAGATCAACTGATAGCTGTTTGGACTATGCACCATTATTTTTAGCATTAATAAGGCGATAGCCTTTTATTATCACTGTGGTGTTTATTAACACTGCCAGGCGGTTTTGTACCACCTGGTTTATGAACGCAAGCCCACCTTTTTGTAAAAGCAAGGTGATGCTGTTTGCCTAGGTACATGTAACCTCTGCTGCTCATCTGATCTCCCTTTTCAATCTGTTTCCACAATTTTTCCAATTCTGTCTCCTTTTTCCAGCTTCAGAGCCCTCACTGATCTGCATTGACTTCCAGTGGGAGACAAAAAGACCCGACCTATGATCCACATAGAATGGTGTGTCATGGGGCTGCTCTTGTTGACCCCCATCTCTGAAGCATTTCTTCCAGCATCATGTCAGGTTCACACTTCGGCAGGCCCCAGGCAATGCAGCAGAGGCTGCATGGCAACACGTGAAGAAAAGAGACAATGGGCACATGCCCAAGTGGGAAAATACCACTGGCAAGAGCAAAGCATCTCCTCTTGCCTGTGGCACCCAGCCCTTCCCCTTGGGTGTCCCTTGTAGAGCCACAGGCTGGAGAAGACTTTCTGTTTCTCTTCCCCACAAAGATTTTCTCATGGGTAAAGTCCTGCTGTGCCAATACCCCACACTCGCAAGCCTGAGCTTCTCTGTGCCTCACTCCTAAGTCCCACAGCTGCCGTGTCTCCCTCCAGACGTTCTCCCTCTCAGAGGGGCCAGGCGCATTGATCTGGCACAGCAGTGCCCTAAGAAAGATGCTGCCTTCCTCCCGTGGAGCTTTCCTGGCTGTTTGCACACCATAGCAGCACTGTATTGATTTGCTATAGGGCAACAGTCAAGTCCCTCATAATTTATTGAAAATCAGCTGGGTGGTTTTTGCTGACTCCCACACCTTATGTGGCTTGTATTAATAGTGCTTGGGTGCCAACAACAAGTCTTTTTTGAGAATATAATCCCTCTTGCAGAGCATCTTCCAAGAAAAAGTAATACACAGGAAGAATGCACCTCAAGACATCAAGTGCTTTAGTGTTGGTTTGTTTGCTTTTTCCCAACAGCCTGCCTTTAAGGTACATCATTTCTGGCATCAGGTTTCCTCACGTAGAGACCATTTAAGTACTTAAGGTGCTCTCTATGTAGTCAGCCAAATGTTTTGCCAAGAAACCTAGAATTTCTTTGCTTTAAAGGCATAAAGTCTTCCAACTGAGTCTTAATTATAGGGTTCAATACACAATGGAACTGCAGCTAAGCCCCTACATGTATGGAATGTAACACCACTTCACTGTGCCTCACCTGAAAGAGAACTTGTAAAAAAGCCACAGATGAATAATAAACTGGAAGGACACTAATAAGAAAAGTGTAAAGATTAAAAAAAAAAAAAATCCTTCCACTAAATAATTAGCTTTTTTTCTGATTATGCTTCTCCTGATAAAAGACAAAGAGCTCTGTCAGGAAGTGACTCTTCTGAGAACCTGCTTCCAGAAAATGTGGTTTTAGTGGTCTAGACCATCTGTTCACGGACAGAGGAAGGGTGGGTCTGAACTGATCTGCTTTCAAACTGTTCTGACGTGGGTGCGAAAGCTCTCTTGAATCATTCTCCTGATCTGGATGTCCCAGGGAAACAGCAGGAGCCATGGAGTCCTAATCCTTCCCTGGGAGAAGGAAGCCCAAAAGCCATCACTGCTGGGACATGTCTTTGTTGGCATAAAAGATCGGTGTCATTGGTATCAACAGGAAATTTTCCCAGGTTTCTCTGGGGTTGAGGTCAAGCCTATCTGCTAAGGCTGGTTTTGAACCTGGACAGATGATGAGATGGCTCTGAGGAAGTAGCAAACAAAGATGCTCCTTTAGGGCTGCCCTGGTTTTTTCCAGAGGACAGCAAAACTGAGGGCAGTGGTCTCAGGAACATGCTCAGACCAGCCCAAACCCTGGCAGCAGCATGCCCACCCAAGTGTGGCTCTGCACCACACCATTGCTATTCCTGGAGCTGTACCATAGAGTTTTGGTGGGATAAAATAGGATGGATAACAGGTACTGCTCAGCTCCAGTGAGCAGGAAGGAGTGTGTGGGCTCTCCTTCCCTGGAAGGACACCAACTGAGCTGGGACAGTGCATTGGGTGGAAAGCCCTGGAGAGGCTGGTTTGGTCTCCATGGCCACAGCAGCCAGCTTTACTTTTCCCCAGTGAGATCAAGTTAGTGCTGCCATTACTCTGTAAGAAACATTTCTTAGCAGGGGAAGAAGCCTCATCAAAGCATACCTGAAAGGGGGGAGCATGCTTCACCCAGAACACATAATCTTAATTTTTAACCTGTAATTAATTTTTTTCCACTGAAAGATCAAATTAGCTGCTTTAGCTCCAACCCTAATTAAATGTTTTTCTTTTTTCCTTTTTCCAAATGGCAAATTCCTGCAAATTCAAACAAGTTGTATCACCTGGCAGAATTAATTTTTAGTCAGGACATGCCTGTCATTCCAAACAAATTAGATATCTGAAGGGGTGGGTTTAGCCGCATTTCTGTGCACTACCCAAACCAAACGGTTATGATCCACACGGGGCCAAATCCCATGTTCTTCAGGCGACAGCAACCCCTGTGCATACCAGCACCTCGCTGAATCAAAGAGTAAACACCCATTGTACCTGGGCATGTGCCGCGGTGGGTCTCTGAACTGATGTTTAATGACCTTGTCAGGGAATGTGTGTGCTGTACTCTTGCATTTTTAAGAAAACATAATGGTGCTTTTGTCTTCTGTTTTTTCCTGTGTGGCAAGTTGCAGCTAGTCTTCAAACTTAGCTTAAAAACTTCATTTATTACTTCTGGACAGTTCTCTTGCCAGTTCTGTGCTTTCATTATTTTTTTAAATATTTTTTTTTCCCACCTTCAGCTGGGTGCCTCAGCAGTTATCGAACTTTCTTTTTTAGTGCTGTAATTGATAGTTTGCAAACCAGTTGTGTGTCTGTGCATGTGTGCATCTGCAGACTCACCGTCTCCAGTTCATTGAACAACCATACAGCAAGAGCATGACTTCTGCCTGAAGACCTAAAATAAACACTAATGCTCTGTCAGAGCGCCCTGGTGCTTGGTATCCCTTTATTCAGGAGAGAATCTCACTAGGTGGCTGCCTTTTGGCATGTGCCAAAGTCCCACTAAATTAAAGACTCCACAAGCTTTTACAGATGCTGAGAATAGTGAAAATGCAGGATTAATGAGCAAAGGGAAACGTTCCTCCCCACCCGGAGGCTTTCAGGAGAACTTGGGGCACTTTTTGCACATGCTCGACTTGGAGTGGGCATGGCTGTGCAAAGCAAGAGTACATCTCATTAGCTTGTCCTAAATTCCCAGCTCCAGAACGGGAAAGCTGCTGTTTTCATCATCTAAACTTGCAGTTCAGTCACAGAACAGGACGCTTCATTACAGATTACATTACAAATTGTGTGCATACACCCAGAAAGCTGATACAGAAGCTTCATATTAATTTCTTAGGGTCTGTCATTGGGGCTGGGAGGTTCCAGGGGATGTTAGGGATTAGGAGATAATAGGAACTATTAATCTAGAGCAGTTAGAAAGAAGTCAGGGCTCTTGATGACTTTTTCAGTGCAGCTGTGAGTTTCTCATAATTTCTTACATTCTTCTTTTTAACCAGCTTTAATTACCAGCGAACAATGTTCATGACACAAGAGTAGGATTAATCTCACAGCATATTGGACATTTACAATATTGCTGTCTTACCAGAACTCCCTTCATAGTTGTGTAACACATTCTGGAGAAGGATGGATGTAATTTATTTTGGGCATCTATTATAGCATGAGAGAAATCCTGCTTAGAGCCACTGACTCTAAAGAGGCAGCAGCATGCTAGATGGTAAACAGCTAGATGGAGGTACCTGGAGCTAGGGAGATGAATATCACCCTAAATACTATTTAAGTGTTGAACAGGTCTACCAGCCAACTGCTTTTGCTGCAAAATTTGTAGGAAAATTAGTCAGGGAGCTGAGGGAATCTGGCTTTAGGCAAGGAACATTATCATCTTCTAGCAGGAGGGAAAGGCACAGGGAAGTGAACAATTAGGAAAATGTATGAATATTAAAATCCTAATGGGTCCTGAGGTGCCTGTTAACTCTGCTAATACCTGAATGGAAGACCCACAATGGGCCTTCCTAAAGAAGATGAGTATGAGGAGTAAGGGAGCTAATGAGAAGCTGATTTTTACTTCATGCTCTATAATGGAAGCCATGCTTGGGAGCCAGCATCCCACTGGAGGGCAGCTAAATCGGATGACACAGAGCTCTTAACCTCAGCAATGGAGTATTGTTCTTCCAAAACACCTGAGAGCACTATCAAGCATGTTGAGGGGGAACCCTGGAAAATCTCCTTATAGTTTGGGATTTGATGCAATGAAGTCTCCAAGAGTCAAGCTCAGATGATTTGCCAGGAGGCAGACACAGTTGTTTTTGCTCCCACTGTCTGAAGAACAGCTATGCAGGAGGCAGGAAGGAACTAGAAAAGTGGGCTGATGAACACCTTTCTATCTTAATTGATCCACCACATGCCACAAATATGGGTATGAAACATAACCAACTCAGAAGGGTGGACACTGAAAGAAGGTATGATGAAGGATGGAAAGATACAAATGGAAGAGTGGGAGAAAGACCCTGAGAGGGTGATTTACCCAATTACATTCTGCAAAGGGGACTGAATTTCATCACTCATGCCTCACCTGAGTGCTTCACTTCCAAAGACCCTACTCTTCACTCTGGGTCAGGAGTTGTCTTCATGCATCACATCCCCATGCTGCCCCATACTGAAAACTTCCCAACAGCCTGACCAGGGGCACCACACCATGCTCCAGGGATGGACACACAGCTGAGACCCAAGGTATCCAGGAGATATTACTGTGGGCAGGATGTGTCCCATTCCCCAGCTGGGATGCAAGTAGTTCAACAGTGCCCGCATCCACAACCTTGCCTGTTGGTCCCAGCCCAATACTTCCCATGCGCTCACGTGCCATCTTCCAGGGGTCACGAAATGCCACAACATGCAGCCTGCATGTGTGTGTGAGCACACTCTTTCATACCTACCTACAGACAGGGCTGTGTAGTTTTATGAATACAGAAGGCTGCCGAGTCTTTCTGTAGTGCTATAGGAGACCATTACAGATAAGGTCAGAGAACTCAGGCCAGCAGCTCGGGCCCTGCACAAGTGCCCCACATGAAGATAACGCTTCCCGTCCCGAGGCACTTACAATGGAAACATAAGAGCAAGGGCAACAGGTGGACACAGACAGCCAGGCTGGAGGAAGCACACAGCAAAAAAAAAAAAAAAAAAAAAAGAAACCAAGAAATGCATGCAGTGCTGATAAAGCTGCATGACCCTTTTATTGAGACTTGTTTTACCCATTTCTGACAAAGTATTGCATAAAAAAATTCCCATGTTCCATTCTGGGTTGTATAGATAATGCTGGAGAGAAAAGTGGATTATCCATAACCATATGCTCTAGTATGGGCAAACACTGGTAGCTCAGTAGCTTGCATCCTGTACAGGAGATCCCAAATTAGATATTTTTGTTTCAATGACATTTCTGCCCCTACAGCTTTTCTCACCAGCTGCCTTGTGAAGGACTATGTTCTATATCCGTTTGTTTACCTACTCTGCTGTAGGAACTGTTCCTATGACAGCTCCTATTAGAGAAAACACCTGCAAGGCTGAAACCCTGAGCTCCTTGGTTCAGAAATTAATTGTTCATCTTGACAGGCAGAAGCCTTAATCATTTAAAAAAAAAGGGACAAGTGAGAGTTTCCAAAGAGCAGTTAGAACTCCATACAGGGACTTGCATCCAGAAGACAGCAGCTTCATATAATGAATTCCAAAATTCTTCTCTGCCTGCATGTGATGGATTTACAATTAAAGTCTGCAGTTGCCATCCTTTGTTAACTACCTGTCTGATGATAAGTCTCCGGGACCCCGGGCTTGCTTTAGCAGGCACTATGTAAACCTATAGAACGGCCATAGCCCAGAATTTACACTAACATCATCAGATGGGCTTTTTATTCACATCCTTATAATTTCCTAGTGTACAAACCCCAAAAAATACTCTTTTTAATGTGTTATTTTATCTTATCTGTTGGTCTTTCCACACAACAGGCACATGTTAGCACACTACTAGCACAAATCTGGCATGACATGATGGCTTGACATGAGCTTTATCAAGTAAAGTAACTGGAGACTAAACCTGCTGAGGACCTCAGCAACAGTCATGTGAAAGAGTTGTCCTTCAACACCTTGCTTGCCACTCCCCATGGCTCATGAGTCCATGGTAGGAATAAGTGTTAAAGAAAAATATAACCTTTTAAAAATTCTGATTTCTGCCCTTTGGCTCTATGCTGGTAGGATTGGTGACACATCTCCTTAGGTTTTTGTCTGCAGCTGAGCAGTTATGCTCAGGGCTCACCTTATGCACTTCATGATGGTGGGTCATAGCGTGCTGAAGAGCAAATGAAACCGCTGCAAACAAACTCTCCTATCTTTTAAGCACACATCCAGGCATGTTATTTAACATTTTGTCTCTTAAAGTGATACAGCTGAGTCTCAGCAGCATGAAACACCTTGACAGAGGCTTGTACCAGAGACCAGATTTCAAGAATGACCTGAGAGGTCCCTTCAAGCCTACTCCTCCCTACCAGAGCAATCTTGGGAAAATGAGACTCACGTATCAGAGTCAGAACCACATATCTGGATAGACATGGTGGCCCAGCAAGCTGCTAAAGCAAACACTGGCAGCACTACCCCTTGACTCACCCTGTAACACAATACAGGGCAGCTCTTAGTACTGATGCTTTGCAGTGCTGTCACCCGAGGAACCACTGGACTCTGCTGGTAAACTAATCCTTGAGGTGAGGCCAGGGGGCAAAGGGGAGAGGGGCACACTGAGAAGGATAATCCCCATCTCTTTTAAAAATTAAATCCTGTGTTCCACCACTCCAATGTCAGGTAGCACTTTTCTCTGTGAAGTGCTCACAAAAGCCAGGGAATTTTTAGGCCTGAAAGGTGCTCAGTGCTTAGCTAAGTGCTACCCAAAGAGGCTTGCCTGGGTCCCTCTGCAGAAGCAGAGAGCAGGCACCATGGAGGATCATACACCTCATGGTTCAAAATGTCTGCACTCTCCCAGAGAGACTCAGAAAAGGAGAGACATCCAATATCATATCTCCTGCCTGTGGACAGTAAGAGTCTTCTTTGCTCAGATAGCTTCATATTTTCAATTTCCAGTATTTTATTGGTTCCTATTCCTTGAGAGACACTTCTCCATCAGGTCTGGGACTTTGAAGCCTATGCAGCTAGTAGCACAGCCCAGGGATGACATCCAGGGCTCAGATGGGACCAGAGTTGTACATACATCCCAAGTAGCTGGACCTCTCCAGCCTTTCACAGGCTGCCACCTCATTGAGGTTATATTTAGTGAGGCATCTGCGGTGACAGTCATTTTTCCAGTATTTAGGAAATGCTAGTGCTGTCTTCTGGTTGGCTGCCAGGTGCTACTGGGAAACATGTGTTGGGATTATTTTCAGCTCTCCCACCACCAGAGTGCCCATCAATCATGCCTGTGGGGCTGCTTCAAGTCTGTCTGGACCATGGCAACCTCACAAAGTCCTCCTGCCTCCCTGGGGAGGGGGGAGCATGAGCACGAGGAGGATCAAGGGAGGCATGCAGATCATTTTTTGAAGAAATTCCTGTCATGCCAGGTTTGGCTGAGCCCACCCAGGCCTGCTGCAAATCCTGGGGAAAGGGGTGACGTTTAAAAGGAGTGGGCCTGTGCTGTGGGCATGCTCTGACTTTGTGATGGAAGCTTCCTCCAAAATGAATCCCAGGAGGAAAAGCCAAGTTCTCCTTCCCCAGTGTGCTGGCTCACAGCAGGGGTTTCAGCAATCAGGGTGTTGCTTCAACTTCACATCATCTTCTTCCAGGAATCAGCTCCAAGTTTGCTTTCTGCAGGGGACTCCTTGCTATTTGGAAAGCAAAATGCACCAGGTTAATTGCTCGTAACTAATCAAGACATCAGAGGCCAGCAAAGAGCAGAAGGTTTTATAGGTGTTGCTATTACTGAGTTGGCATGCTCAGTTAAACTATTTTCTTTTAAACAGGTTGAGGGGTTTTTTTTCATGTACTTTGGTCACAGCAGCATCAAAGAAGCATGGCTCAAACAAACACTTCTGCTGGGTCTCGATGCTCTTTGTCTCACGTTGCCACAGACTGTCCTTGGTGGCATTTGCAGGTTCCAGACCTGCCTCCACGCCTCAGTTCCCACCACTTCCCATTGAGGCTCTTCCTTTGGTCTCTTGGTGCTCATCAATTTTTCTTCTTAGCTTCTCCGTTTCATCACATCTATGCTTCCCTTTTCTCTCTGTTCTCCCCTGCATTTCTCCTTACTATGGGCTAAGCTCATGCTGAGGTCAGCATGGGGATGCACCTTGGGAAACAGAGTCTGGCTTGCCCATGGGCTAGGTGCTGCTGGGAAGTTTCTGCAGGCAGGGGCAAGGGGTGAGGGCTGAGTCCCAGGCCAGGATATTCCGTTAGCTGGGGAAGGGCTGCAGAGGCCATGGCTGCCTCAGCAATATCACCACATGGGCTCACAGCTTAGATATAAACCCCTGGGAGAACAGAATGTGGTCGCAAAGTCTTGTTTCAGGAAAATCCATGCCCAGCGAAAGGCAAAGACCCTCCCAGCTGGCTGAAAACAGCAAAGTCGGTTCACCAGCCTGTCACCCCCAGCAGACACCACATCCATGGCCTCAAGCTGCTGAGGTTTTTTCCCCACCAAGAGCTTCTTCCCTCCCTGTTGTGTCTCAATAGTCTTAAAACAACATTTTAATCTCCATGCTTTGGTCTGCTGCTCTTTTTCTTTTTTTTTTTTTTTTTTCACTGAAATATATATATCAAGCTGCTGGTAACCATAAAAATGTCTTGTGAATAATGTCATTAACAGTTACAAAGTGATGTGTGTGAATTAAAAATTCTTTACAGAGAAAATCTGGACACTGTTTAGAACAACTGATAAAATGCAGAGTTTTGCAATAGGTGTGTGAGACAGAAGACGACACAAAATTTCCCAAACACATTGCTGGTGATGGAAGGATTCACTACTGTGTTACATCTCTTGTTTCAGCTTCTTGCTGTATGTGGGCTTGGAAAAGCATCTTTTTATGGATTCACTTGTAGAAATGTTTAGGTTGATCTGAACTGATGAGCTGTTGATCTGCATTACATATTGTTGCAATAAGGGGTTGCTGGGAGTGGGGAGTTACTGTTTGTGACAAGAAGGACATTAGATTTAAATCCTCTGCAGATGATGCTTTTAAGAATCAAGTGGGTTTGTGGAGGTCCCTTTAGCTATGTATGGTGTATGCCACTGTCACAAGCCAAACACCATGTGCTGCTCCTGGCAGAAGCTGCTGAACCCAGATGCTGCTGAACCACTCGTGAAAGTCTTGGAGCAGTGCCCACATCACCTTTCCACACCTAACACTGACTCCCAAGTCTCCATTTTACATTGTTCTTGAGTGTGAACATCACTCAGGTGTTGAGCACTGCCCCTCTATGCCTCAGCCATGCAGCACAGAATCACTGCTGTCCTCAACACCTAACACGCTTTTACAGTCGAAGATCAGAAAGCCCAGGGTGACAGAGGAAGCAAGTGGAAACAAGGTGTCACCTCTCTCCTGGGCTCAAGCAATAGAAGGACTTAAATAGGTGGAAATATCCCTGCTAAAATGAAACATGAAAAGTCAACAAAATACTTCAGCTTACAGAGACTACAATGTTGTATTTAAAGTAAAGTGTTCAGAGTGTCTTCAGACATCCCTTCTGAGCCAGGCACACAGCTTACTTGTGCAGTCCTGGGGGAGGAAGAAGGGACACAAGAAAATAGCAGCCTCCAATCTCCCTTTTCTCAGTCGTGGGTAAAGCATTGCCCTTTGCATCATCCCTGTGCAACATGTACATGGGGCTTGTTAGAGTTCACGTTGCAGCTGAGAAACTGCATCACACATTTTCCCCTGAGCGGATTTGCACATGTCATGGACAAATCCCTCAACATGAAGTCTATTATCAAAAGTATTGAGCAAAAAATATTAAGAATCAAGGAGGAAGTTGTCTGTCTTCCTGACTATGATCTCTTTTGAATCATGGCTGCTCAGTGAAGGCAAAACCTGTGGAGCTGTGCTGTTTTTCCTACTCAGGAAAATCTTCCCATAGACTTTAGTGTGATGTTCACATGGATAAAAATCCAGAATTTATCCATGATGGAGAAAGAGGAGATTCTTGTGTTTAGTTGTCTAGGAAAGGGGGTAATCAGTGACTGGTTTTATATGTTAAATGCTTTTTGATGTAAGATCTACTGAGACAATTTCAGGAAAAACTCCATGTGTGTTATGTGTGTATGTTGTGTGTAACCCTGGTGACTGACTGCTCTGGAGCCTATACATACGAAGACTTCAATCAAGATTAGTTAAAATGTAATAAATCTAAGTAGGCAGACACGGTCTGCCCTGACTATTAATAGTAGGCATGGGGAACTCAACAACTGCTGGTTGCTCAAAGGGCTTAAATGGATAAAATGAAACAGAAGGTATATGTTTTATTATAGGGTGTCACAGTGTTATCAGATGCGTGGAAATCATCCTTGCAATGCTACTGCACCACTAAATCTTGCATGCAGGCTGAATGAAGAGGATTATTTCCAATATCCTTTTGCTCATGCTGCTGCCACAGCTTTTCCATATTTGACTTTGGGAAAAGAAGAAAAAAACATTGCAAAAAGAAGAGTCACGGCAACGCAGCGTGCTAGCACCAAATCAAATCAGCTCTGTGCTGCTCTCATTGGTACCTCAGAAGAAGTTACCAAGCCAACAGAAATAGTTCAAGATCCTTTGCAGGAGTCATTGGTATTTGGTTTTATAGCCATTTCAAAGGTAAGAAGTGGATATAGAACTTCATAGCAGACTGGCATAAGCATAAAACACTTATGAATATAAGAGAGTAGGCAACTTGGTCCAGTATGCCAAAGGAAAAGTTTTTGTAGATCTGTATTTTATTTTAATCTCTTTATACTGTATGAACACTGTTTGGATCCTGCTTCTCAATCCTCATGTACCTTTAGACTCTCCTGGATACCCAGGCTGCCAGCTGTGTGGCACAAGCACTGCTTTTCAACACATGCTTTTTCAAGGGCTACACCAGTGTGCTCAATCTTATTGACTGTAGGAGGTATCATAATACTGATACAACCTGTGGGTTGGCTTGAAATATTTTAATATACTTCTGATATTAATATACTTCTGATATTAATATACTTCTCTGTGTGGGTATGTAGTTGAGATGAGTAGGGTATCTGATGATATTACTAGAATTGCTAGAAATGAACAATGGAAAAGAAAATGTAATTTCCAGTATTTTCTTGCCTCTTCCAGAAAAACTACAAAATACATTAGAACATTGGAAATGGGACACATTTGTTTGACTACAGCTATACCACTTCCAGTAATAGCTATTAATGACCCCCTCAACCCCACGGGGAAGCCTGAGGCTGGACTGAATGCACTGATACCTAGAACAAGACAGGGGAATTTGTGGGCTAAGAAGTGACTCAAATTGATAGTGTTCATGCTCTGTAGTGTTTGGGATGGGCTCTCCTTTGGGTCACATGTGACAACCCTTCAACACTAATATTTTTTACCTATTTTTTCAGAGACTGGGCATACTTTTACCTGTCAGAATAACTGAAATGTAGGTAACGCATTGCATGCCCTGGCAAAAAGCTATGGAAAGATGGAAGTATATGGGGCCATGCTCCATGCCACAGGGATAGGGGAATAGTAGGAATAAGCAGTTGGTCAAGTTCATCCATATAACCCCTCACATAAGGTCCAGTACCAGCTGCACTATGCCACTGTGTTCTGCACTGTCAGGAAACATGTAATACAATTATCTCAAAAAGGGAAAAAAATTGATTGCCTCTTCTATAGACTGATGGGGACGTCCTGTAGTGCCTGCACTGTGTTGGCTGACTGTCTTCTCCCTGGCCATCTGGAACTAGGGAAAGAAGCACATAGCATGTGTGAAGGCAGATGATAACAGCTGAAGCTGGAAAAGAGGAAGCTGTTTGTGCTGCCATAATCTATTCTGCTAGATACAGGGGCTTCAATTATGTAGCAAAAAAAATATCAGAGATTGGAAAAAGCTAGAAATGAGCCCCAAAATGATGAAGATAGACCTATGAAAAATTCTCAGTTTGGTATTAAAAACCATAAATCTATCATTTGAAATGCTTGAAATGCCAGTTTTATTCTGTATTTTTCTTCTTTTATTCTTCATTCCAAGTCCCTTTGTTCCTCACTTGTCACTTAATGTCACATAGCTTTTATGATATCTGAGGCTGCATTTTCTTTTCATCTTTCTTATAATCATCTGTTTGCCCATGTCTCATTTCTCTTCTAGTCACTCTGGGTGCAAATCATCTGACGCAATTTTAGCCATTTGAGAGTTAGTTACTTACTTGAGCTGGTCTTCTAGGCTCATTTTACAGTGGGCAGAGAGACCCAGCTGGCAGTTTATCCCATGCTCTCTAGGAAGGGGCAAAAGGCTTAGCTTAGCTTTCACAAGACATCTAACTCTAAGACAGTGAAGAAAGCAAGTGACAAGTCCTGTCATCTGTGACTTTCCAATAACTGCAGAGTTCTGGATTTAAAAGAACAAAAGGAAAAATAAAACAGACAAGTTATAAGCAGAAAGGGAAAAAAAAGTAAAGTGAAAATTCTCCACTAGTCAGAAAATTATTATTATTTTTTTAAATATTATATTTAGGAAAAAGAAAAGCTTTTCACAGAAATTCTAGTGCAGAAAAGGCATTTTTTTTTTTAAAAAAAAAGGAAAACCAACAAAACAACCAAACAACCAAACAAAAAAACCCTAACAAATCAGATATAGTAAAATTATAGATTTATTTCTCTAAAATTTCTCAGGTTGTAGCTGGATACTTTGTGAAAAGGAAGAGAATGTTTCAATCAAGAACAACCTCTAAGCAGTTACAAGCTGATTTGTCACAAATTTTAATTTTTTTTTCAAAGAAAAGCAGATCTGTATAACTTTATGTGATATTTAAGTGTCTCTCATTTCCCTGTCGGTCCCACACCTGTCATCTCTTCATTTCTCCCTGCCTCAATTAAAATATAAAATGTATTTTTCCTTCCTGAAATTCTTAATCCCCTCTTTCCAACATCCTATTAAATATCTACATCTCTATACATGCATAAATTACTTAATAAAGTTAAAAAAAAAAAAAGAACGTGAATGTTAGAAAAAGAAACACAAATAAGTAATCAATAATGGCTAATGAATATGTGCTACTAATACCATGTGTATTTTGATGCCACGGGGATGATGGGGAGTTTCTGCTACCTAAAACCTGCCCTGTCACTGTGCCCCTTCCAAGGGCCTGATTCCATCACCTCATTTCATCACCCCTAACACCATGCACAGCTGTTTGTGTCGCATTGCAGGGAGGTGAAAACCCAGGTGTGCTTGGTGCACCCTGCTGGAGGGTTTTGCTGTAACCAGGAGGGGTGGTCTGTAGGTGGTTTGGTGAGGGCATTCAAGCCAGGGTATCAGGCCACACACCTTTCTGCTTTGTCCTGAGCAGATCTGACCTGCAATAATCCTCAAAATTTGGAGATGTGACCCATGGAGTGGTGCTCTGTATAACGTCACCTTGCAGATACTGGCTCGCCAGCTGAGCCCCACAGTGGTACTCAATGGGAGCAAACTTCTTTCTTATCTTTTTAGTAGTAATTTATTCATTTGGAAATTACCCTGGCTAGGAAAAAAAATGGTATATTTGGTTTATAGAGGCATATAAATGTGTGGCCTCTTCTGCAAACAGAGGTTTAATTTACTTCCCAATTGTTCCCAATTGCTGTGAACTGAGGTGGTATTAACTGCACCAGTGTCCTGTATAATCATGGTTGAGGTCAGGCTTTAATGTTTGCAAGCTCCTGTCCAACAAACAGGCTCTTTGTTAGTGAATTTGTTGGTAAGGCTGCCAAAATGAAGTACTTTTTTCTTCTAAAAACACTATTCTGGTGATGTAGCTGGGTCACCAATATTCCAGGCTTGTTGCTCCTTGCGAACATAAACTGAGACATGGAGACATCTCCTGTGAAAAGAGGAATTGTGCAGATGGGAAAGCTGAGGCACAGAATGGCAGTGTGGCCAAAGCCAACGGGGATTTTTCCCTGTGGTTGCACTGCTCTGACATCAAGGTTTGCCAGAGCTGGCAGCCAGGCAGTGGTTACGACTCCCTTGCCATGCTTTCATGATCCTTTCTCCCACAAAGAATTTCCATTGGCACTGATACTGGAGTTCAGGGTAGCATGCTGGTGACCAGCAGATCCAGTTTGGTGAAGTATGTTGGATCCTCCTTGACTTTCTTAGTATTCTCAGCTGCCTCCAGACACTTTCTCCCGTCTGCTATCTACCCTGAGGTCTTTTTCCTCACTTTCAAGCTGGTAAATCAATGTCTTTCCGTCTACAAGTGCCTTTGTTCTACATTCACTGGCATTCATAAACATGCAAAGGCAACTATAAAAGTGCAAAAGAATGAATATATGTTAATGTATTCTGTGATCATAAAAACAGAAAAGGGAGAAAAGAAAGCAGTGATTTTATCTCTGAAGAAAGAATAATTCAAGAAACATTACCAAACATAGCTACAGGACATTGCCAATGACTATTTCAGGTCTTAACCTCCATATTGACCTGCTCATAAATGAGATATTTTTTCAATTTATATACATCCCAAGCTGCAAATAATCCGCAACATGAATGATTCCAGTCTCATTTCTTTTAACCAGTATGACTTTATTTTTCAAATAAAAAGCAGGCTGCTACACATTTTGCCTATAGCTGGAATAACATGCAAGTTGTTAGCTGTTAAATTCACCCAAGGGGAGCAGTTTAAGGTAAAGCAGTATTAGCCTGGAGCACATGTCACAGCATGACAGAACCCCTTGAAAATTAAAATAAAAAATGCAAATCTGTCCTTCTTGTCATCTGTTACATCGTGTCACCAGTTGAGCCTAGTCTCCAGGCTTTAAACATTAAGAGAACAGCCCCGTTTGATTTTTTATTTTTTTTTTTACTCCCAGGTTGGTTCTTTAGCTCAGTGCACAGATATTAGTCTGTCAAATAACTCCCGTGTAATTTGAACTACACTACAAGATTAATCCCTTCTTATTTTTTTAGAGGACAACCTGATGGAAAGAGCTGAAGTTAGCAGGTGGGCTTGTGGCAAAGAAAAGAGAGCAAGGATCAATTATAGCCTTGAACGTGGCTGCTCAACGATGTATCAGATAACCACCAATTCCCTTAAAATCTGTCACTATCCAGCAGTTGCTATGCAAGGGTGAGCATGAGGCTGCTTAGTTCATGTTCGTAATCAGGCCAGGTGGGTGATGCCTTTTAAGGAGAAGCAGCAGGAGGAATGCACTGGGACCCAGGATGAACAGTCCTGGTGCTTTTGCCAGCATAAAATTCACCTGGTATCTGGGGAGCTCTAGTTTTGTCTGCAAAGGGTTTTTGCAGGGGGATCGTAGAGAAGCAAAGCCCCAGCAATCAGGTTGTGACAGTGCTGAGTAAGGTGGCAATGGCCTGCATCAGGCAGTACTTTTCTCTCTTAAACTTGCACCAGCCCGGATCAAAGCTTTCATGACATGGATATTTGGGGGACAAAGAATGGATTTGGTCTAGGAAGTGTTTCTTTCTCCTGGACTCAGTTCCATTCTGAGGAGCCCCTGGTTTTTCACTGTATTGTGTGTTTCCATGCAGTTCTGAGAAGCAGAAGTGATTTTTCTCCTCCTGCCGGCACAGTTGCACAGACATCCTCATTCCAGTGCAGCCCTTCGGGGAGGGCACAAAGCTGGTTTCATTGGTCAGACAAGATTATTCAGGCAAATGCTTAAAATTGCTCCCTTATCTGTGGGGATGCATGCAAAGCTATTTGATGAGAGCAAGAACATGTTGGGTCCTCATCTCACCTCTTCAAACGATCCCCTGAACCTGGTTAAACTTCTGGCTGATCCAGCTGACACCCTCATCTGATCAGATCTTCTTGTTCACCAAGACAAACCAAACTTACTGGCTTATATCACCTCTCACTATTTCACGTGACTGCAGATTACCTTGTATTGCTGAAACAGACAATGGGAAACAGACCAGAGAGCATGAGCTAGAGAACCACCAACATTATCAGGTATGAAAATGGTTCTTGGACTCAAAAACATCAACTGTGCGTGCACAGTCTTTGCAACACACCTGGACCTCATCCATATTCTTGTCATGTGTATTTGCCAGGACATCAAAAAAGGTTGATGAGCAGTCAAACAGGGGAAGGTTTGGATGGGCTTGGAGCACATGGTTCAGGCGCATCAAATCTGTTGTGACTATACTAGCTGGACCTCTTCTGTGGTACTGGAGAGCCAGATGATCCTGTAGAAAAATATGGAGAAACAACAGGTAATGGATTAAATCAAGTAACAGCTGAAGAAAGGAAGGGGCAGTGGGACAGATCCCCTACAAGGTGACTGCAGATGAAGTTGTGTCCACAGTTGGCTGCTTTTCAAGTGCACTGCAGACCAAAGCTGATTCATAGCTGTTTTTCAGCAAACCTTTTTAAACCATAAAACAAGATGATAAAGAAGAGAAAGTTTTGCTCAGGGTAACCAAGGTAAAACAAACACAACAAAATAAATACATACTTTAATGTCAAGAGACCAGTGAATTCTTAGGTGTCAAGAAAGGAAGCTGTATTTCCAGAAGTGATTCAAAAGGTTGAGATAATGGGAGCTCAGGGACTTGTGGTTGCCACTATATAATGGGACAGCTGAATCAGGGACTGCTCACAGCTGTCCTCTTCATGTTCCCCATCTGAGAGAGGCGCCTCTGCACCAGAGGCTGAGCAGGACGTCTGTCTGTCCCAGCCACTGCACTTTTAACTCCACATGATTCAAGGCCCTTAGGTTTCTCCTTTTGAAGATGGAGTGTAGGTCCTTACATCTCACAGTTGTGTATAAAAATACCAAGAACCAGACATGGAGTTATAGGGCAGTGACTCACAATCGTTTGTTATTTACTAAATATTTTTATGGTATACTAAGCACTTATTATGTTCTTTAGTGCCCTCCAAGGGGAATTGTTGCAAACATATTTTGAGAGATGGTGCCTGTCCCAAAGCACTTGTAGCCTGGACAGACAAGACAAAGTGTGGAAGGATAAACACTGGGGCAGATAAAAGATTTGACCAAGATCATAGCATTAAAACTAGGATTGGCTCCCCTGATGCTGTGTTCCTTGTATGATACCTTGGCAGTTCTGATGCTCTGTTATTCCAGGCAATGGAAAAAGTTAACTAAAAATGTGGCAGAATAAAATATTACTGATGAATAATAGGGCTTTTACCTGATACTTACACGCATAGTTATTACAGTGGAACTAATCTTCAGGACTCCCTGTTCCATGGAAATAGGTTGTATGTCTTTGGTACCATTTGTATTTCCTTCCTTCTGCCACTGAGATATGGTAGTTTACCTGAATATTCATTGCAACAGTGCTTGATGTAGATCCTGTTGCTGCCTCATAGGAGCGATATATCCACGGTCTTACATCCCGATCTATGGCAGTGCTGATGCTGGTGACATGGGCTGTGTTCTAACAGCTGAGCACAGGATGACGAGCAAGTTCCCTGGCTGCTCTCCCTAGCCACTAGATTTGCAAACCTAGCCTTAGTTCAGCCCGGGTTTTGGAGAGACCACTCATGCTGTCCCGTGGACTCAGGGTGCTCCATATCCCTGCCATGTCTGTGCCCTAGCTCTCATGTTGCAGAGGTGTCATTTGGATGCTTCCCATTTTACAGGGAGGTAAGGGCAATGGGTGCTCAGAGCACCACAAGACCCCAGGACAGAAAAGGGAGTGGAGTGGATTACATCCGCCGCCTGGAAACCTCGGAAGAGGCACTGGAAAAGTCAGAGTGAAAAAATGTTAACACCTGCCTCCCAGAGCTCTCTTCTTTATCTATAATTGGAATATTTGTCCTTGAAGCAGCTCAGCTATGCTCCTGAGGAGGAAGAACAGTGAGAAAATCTGAGAGCACTGTAAGAGACAGCAGGCTCCAGGAAACAAAAATGTGTATATTTTAGGCTTTTGTGGTTCCTGTGACATCTTTCTAGATGTTGGAAAGGTAGTCAAGTTTTAAGAACAGAAACGAATCCTAATACAAAACGAGAAAGAGGTCAAGCCCTTTGCAAACCACCTGCAATTTAATAACATTTATTCCTAAGACAGGCAGCAAAGAGAAGAGGCACTGAAGGCTCACAGAGATATTCTAGCCACATGAATATGCTTTCTATGGCATTTATTCCTGATGTCCTAAACCCACAAATGAGTGTGGATGGGGGGAGAGGAGGGGAGTTTCTTGTGGGAAAGGTGGAAGAGGAGCACCTTTGCCTGCTCGTGATGTGCAACCAGCTCTATTAAAGGTTTCTTGTATTTGGGACTACATTGAAGGTAATTTATGTGGACACAAGTATTTGTGCATGCAGCAAGTTAGAAGTCTGTTAGGGGGTAAGAGGGGCATGAAACTTCACAGAATCACAGAAAGTCAGGGGTTGGAAGGGACCTAGAAGATCATCTAGCCCAACCCCCCTGCCAGAGCAAAACTGCTCCAGGCTGCAGGGACCATGGGTAGGGGAGAGGTCTCTCCTAGGGGACTGGAGATGTGGTGTATGAGGAGGGTAGGATCTCTGCCTAGGTAGCAGAAAGGTTTGGTTGAAAGGAAGAGGTGGATCTTGAGGTTTTTCTAAACCAAGGGGAGATGAGCTGAATGCTTCTGGTCAGAGCAACACTGGGGGCTGGATAAGCAAAAAGGCAGTTCCCTCAAATGCTTTGCCCTTCACAACAACAGCCTGGACCTGCAACACTGAAAGTCAGCCATCTTTAAGGTGAAGACACAACTGGCAGTGGTGTCTCTTGGTTCAGAACACAGTGGGCCTCTCCCCCAAATAGGTGTGAGAGTGTCTGAGAAAAGACACAGTTACAGAAACAGGGCTAAACCCATGATAGCTGTTCAGCCATTCTCTGGGTGAGGCTGGGACCTGGGCACTGGCTGAATCCCTCTGTCTCTGGGAGATGATCTCCTTCCTGAGACAGCATGAGCAGGAGCAACATGAGCAGCAGAGGAGTGGGCACAAGTGAACATCTCTCAGCTCGCAGCCCTTGGCATTGAGAAAGCATCCGAGCTGATCTCCCTGCCGCTGCCGCCAGCCGCATGCCAGTGAGCCTGCCTGGCCCTGCAAACGTTTTATCATTTTAATTAAGCTCTGCAAACCTGGAGCTGTTAGGACAGGATTTATGCCTCTGGTATTCACTCTTGGCTCCACTGGGGACACGCTCTCCATGGCTTTCAGATGCCAGGGAGGGGCCCTGCACACTCGGTGCTGATGGAGCACCAGCGCGTGCCCGGCAGCTCTGCCAGTGTCCCGGTGCCTGATTCCTGTGGGGTTACTCAGCCGGCTGGTGAGCACAGGGCAGGAAGAATCAGCTCTCTCAGGGCACAGGTTTGGCTGCTCTGAGCGAGGTCCAAGCGCTGTTGGCAGCGATCCCACATAGTGATGTGCGATGATGTGCTGGCTGAGGGATGGCCACAGGGTCCCTCGGTGAGGCAGGAGCGTGGGCTGCCTCTGCTTGGCCCACTGCAAGGCTGCAATGCCTGAGCTCTGCCCTACCTACACTAAACTGGGTGAAAAGTCAGGCTTTCATTAATGGGCACAGTGCCTCATGAAGCTATTAAACGTCACTTTCCGACAAGATGTGGGGGTTAAATATGGGGTTGTTTTGGCCCATCCGGGTGTGATGTTGTAACACTTCCTATGGGGTTTCCCAGGCAAGTTCCATGGCACCCAGTAAGCCCCAGCCCAGCAGGAAGGCAGCATGCCCAGACCTGGCGTACCAGGACACCTTTCCAGCCTCTTCTGCAGGGGCCATACCTTCCCTCCTGTGCCGGCCTCATGCCTCCCACCCACACTGTCTTAAGTTGTTCCTGCATGCACCAGTGATGGTGCCAAACAGAGGATACGATCCCTCAGGGGATTCAAAAAGGTTCATAGTACATGCCTGAGGAGGCTTGGAGATAGGGCAGCCTTCTTGGTGGACATCCTGGCAGGCTGCAGCTCCAAGCTGGCTCTCCTTCATGCCAGGATGACATGGAGTCACCTTGTTAGTGCCAAAGTAGCCACAGTAGCATGGCCGCTGGGTTTGAACATGAAGGGATCCTGCTCTATGTTACACCTTCCAGCAGTTCCTTAGAAGTGTATTTGTTTCTATAGGTGAATAGATGAGGATTTAGCCTAGATTCTGCTTTCGGAAGCAAAATATCACGGTGCAAACATTTTAGATCAAATAGCCTGAATAAATTTTTATTTCATGTGGTCACAAAAAGTGACGTCTTATGAACATCCATAAAAAATTCAGACATGAATCACATGCGCAAGTTTCCCCTTGCTTCTTTCTAAAGGAAGCAGGCAACTGGTTACAGCAACACAAGGAAGGGGAAAGGCATGACTAGGGTACAGGCACCAGGGCAAAAGGACCAAACTCTCACCACCCACGGGCATGAAAAAATTCAGAGTAGCATTTCTAGCTGAAGTTAGTGGAGCCACTCCAGCTCTGTGCCACTCTAACTGAGATCACACTTTAGCCTAACACATCTCCAAGCAGCCTCAATAGCAACGCTGCAGTACACCTTGGCACTGGGAAAGAAACATGCATGGCAAGTTGCCTTCTTCCCTCTGGTGCCATCTTCATCCCCGTGCAGCTGCAGGTCTGTTTAGCCTCTCAGGGTATTCAAGATACTTTGTCTGATTTTTATTCCTGATAAAGGATTTATATTGTATTTAATGTGGTTATTTGGCTTGCTTTTTTTTTTTTCTTCTAGGAAATGACTTCAAACTTTTATTGTTGTTGTTTTAAAAGTTAAAAGTTTCTTTCCCATTGTGATTCCTTCCTTCCTCAAAAGAAATGTCATGTGTAGGACACCAGTGTCGGCACCCAAAGTTTTAATTGCTTGTGGGAACTTGTCTTTGTAGTGTGTATGTGTCTCAGCTGTTTTATACCAGAATCAAAGTGCACTTAAAGAAAAAAAAAAATAAAAGAAAATTTAGTGTAATAAAAAGTATAGCTGAAGGGTTTTCAGCAGTATCTCAAGAAAAGTTACATCACCTGTGAAAACATCAGACACACTCTTAGAGCTCTGCAGTCATTATCCTTATTAGCAGTGTTGCTACTGCCACTGAAACAAGCATGATCTCAGCTCCAAGGAAGCAGGAGTGCTCAGGACCACATCCTGCAGCACACATGATGGGGGCCTGACCTAGATCAGCAACACCAAATGAACATGTACAGAGTAGAGGAAGGAGTGTTTTTGGTAGCTGTGTTATTTTGAGAAGGAGTGTTTTAGGAAATTCTTTTGCTGCTTCTCTAACACACTGTACCTGGCATCTTGTTGCTGCCACCAATGTTGCAGTGCCAGAGCTCAGCCTGGCCCTTTCCTGCTCTGCCAGGAGGCAATTCCTGCCCATTCACCTCAGAGGTGACCCCAATCACAGTGGAGAAACTGGCATAAGAAATTGGGCAGGTTCCTAGAAAAAGGAAGTTTATTTAAAAACCTCTTTTCCAGACAGAAACTGCCTGTAGTCTGGTAGAGCTCTGACTACTGGCATACAGGAGAGTCCACCTTCACCTCCAGCCTCTGGCAGCCTTCCAGAAATGCCACACAATCTTCCTGCTTTCCCAGGGACCATATGAAACTTAAGTGCTTAATTTATAGGAGTTCTTTGGCAGAGGAGAGACTGGACTCCTGCAGGAGTTTTTCTCACCCTAAGGGCAATACTGAGAGGAAAGGGCTACTTCTTTTCATTAGCTCATAGCTTGCCCCATCAGCAATAAACAATGACTGGTCTGACTCAACACGTTCCCGTTAAAATGGACTAATCTGGGAAGGTTGGCAGAATTAAATCTAACCAAGGGTGGACAATTTTTTAAACAAATTATATTTTTAAAAAAGCCAACCCCCTTTCCTAGGAAGCCACACACTTTTTGCATGCCAGCTGCTCGGCTGCCTGGAAGCTTTCCAGACAAAGTGCAAAAAAGTTTCTGGATGGGCTGTAAATTAATTCAGCAGCAGTACATTTGTTTCCCTTAGCTGCATGTACCAATTGCAAATAAGGTTAACAGATGATATTTGCTATTTCGAATAGTTTATAAAACACTACAGGAATTATTTATAGCCTGCCTTCTCTGCATGCATGGAGATTTGATTTGAGGTTCAAGAAATCAAGCTCTCTAGCATAACTCAAACCCCCTTTTGTGTAAGTTTCATAAATTACCATCAAGGGAGTACACTGTACAGACTCATACCATGCCAGCTGGTGTCATGGAAGGTGGGTTTGCCACTTCATCAGAGAAAGGAATCACACCAGTTTTCATGAGGAAATAAGAAAACAGAAGAATTGATATTCATACTGTTCTGAACGGGATGGTCTTTCTGCTGATCCTTGCTGGTGGAGTTCCATTGCAATCAGCCATACCACCACCACCATCTGCTGGGGATCCAGATCACAAAAAAAAAAAAAAAAAAGAAGTGCATTTAAATGTCAGCATTTTACATATTAGCCTCTAGATAAGATCCCTGCACTCCTCAGTATGCACTATGGCTCATTTTTAGATACTATTAACAGACCAGTTGGGAGATGAGTATATAGACATATCTATAACTGTGTGTATGGATGGTGCTACAGCTCTACAGCTAGCATATTGACAGAAGCATTATAGGCCCAGACTGCACCATTGGCTCCATCAACTCATCATCAGAAACATCTCTTCTCCAAATCAACCATCTGGTCATGAGGTCCCTCACAGTTTGGACCAGAAGTGAGACCTCAAATGATTTACAAAAAGTAATTTTGTTCTCCCCCCAAATTCAAAGACCCTGAATTCCTTCCAAGACGTCTTCTCACATCCTGAGCCCACTGACTCTACCTATATTCTGCTACTCAACCAGCACCCCTTGGGTGCCATCCTCACTCCTAGAGTGCATGAGGACTAGGCTGAGAGCCCTGTCCTCCCTGCAAGCAGGTGTCTGTGCCCCATGGGCATCCAAGCAAGGGATGCTAAGGTTGCACTGCTGAACACTGGTGTGGAAGCATGGAGGTATGGTGGCAAAAAGGTGACTGGGAGGGAAAAGAAACTTCACAGGCTGCTGCAGTTTCTCCGTTTAAAGTATCATCTTCCTCCTACCCTGCCTCTGCCACTGGCCTACGGAATTTACAGTCTTGGTCTTGGTGGTGGCAGAGATGAGATGAGCCAGGGCAGACAGCTTGTCTAAGCGTCCCCTCATCAAGGTTATTTTCCTTTTGCTGTTTCTCCCCTATTTGTTCAGGTGCAGACACCTCCTTTCCCATCCCATTCATGTGTGGGCTGAAGTCATCACAGCTCTTGCAGGCTGTAGAGGTGAGTGCTCAGCCCTGAAACAGGAATGAAATCAAATAAGGATGCTGATCAAATGCAGCATTAACTGGTGATAGGTAACAACATTTTTATAAAAGAAACCTTGCTTGGTGGGAATCGATGCTAACACATCCCCTTGAAAAGCCTCCTCTTGGTCAGAGCTTGCAGAAGTCTTGCAGAGTGGATGGAGTTTCCATCTCTGCAAGACTGCACAATCCAGATATTGCAGACTGTTGATGGCTTCTAGAAGGGATTGAAAACATCATCAACACAGCATAATTATTCATAAGATGGGCCAATTTCAATGCGTAGCACAATGGGTTTAAACAATACTTGATGAAAATCAATTTCCCAGTGTGTTGAGAGGCTGATAACAGCCCTGGTTACATTGCTAGCCCCGCTGGTGTGCTCATTCTCAAGTAATCATATTAGAGGCAGATGTCGCACAAGAATGTGACTTAACTAACCATTAAGAGACATTGAGATCCTTTGTCTTCTGAAGCAAGTTTCCATAAGGTTACACTGTCTAGAATAATTTAAAATAAAATAAAACAGTAACAATCTTGAAAACGTTTAATGGTCTATTGCTTTAATCTTCCTTGTATGGAAGAATCCAAAGTAACCAGGGGTAAGGGGACACCTCTCCCCAAGGGTAAATGGCCATGAAACACTAGCTCACATCCAGTTTCTGTGAGACCAGGACATTTAGTGGTTGTTGGTATCTTTGCAGATCTCACTCCTAGGTGGAATTGCACTTTCCTGTTCTGCCAAAAAGCAGTAGTCATATTTTGTTTTTAGGGAGGGGGGCTTTATTTTTCTATATGAGAATATACAGATATTCTCGTAACTTTAGGGAGGCTTTCAAAACCCAGGTGCAGAGCTTTGGCATCAGCAACCTCCCCAGAGCACTTTATAGCACATAAATCTTGCTCCTGGTTAATCAAACGGTGCTGGAGTGATCCAAAGAAGCATGAGAACAAAACTGCTCTCTCCCTCTCTTCCCACTTCTCAGAAATTCCTGCTGCTTCTTCAGAGGCAGAGTGGTTTTATTGCTTCAAATGAGGCTTTCGCACTGGTACAGATGCTGACAATGGCATTTTCTGTGCAAAGAAGGTTGGGATTTTGTTGTTGGTTTGGGTTTTTTTTCTTCCAGAACTTCCCTTGGTGGGCCAGCCACTCTTCTGCCTTCACTCTACTCTGGAATGCGTCCTTGGACTCTCATGTTTGCTTTAACCCCAGTCTGAGTCTTCTGCAAGGCTGGAACTGTTTTGCAGTTGTGTCTGTCAAGAACAGTCACACTGTTTCTCCCAGGCAAATACTTTTCTGGGCACGTGTCTCCCTTCCTAACACTGAAGCGGAGCAAAATGCAAAGTGTAAATGTGACAAGCCTTCTGTTGTGGGTGGTTTGGTCATCTGTGCTCACAGGGTTGTATGCTACAGGACAACTCATGGTGCATTGCCTTATGTGGATGAAGAGCTTTGAGAGACTGGAAAAGGAGGTAACACCACTGAGATCATTCTTTTCACACCAAAGGCATCTTGGAGCAACACCCCCTTTACTCATAAAGTTAATGCTGCAGGTACCAGACTGGTTTACAACCAGTGATGCACAGACTCAAGCTGAACCATGTAAAGCTAAAGGAGAAGACTGCGCCTCCAACCTGTTAGGAAATCAGGATTAGTACATGGAGCAGGAATTCTGTTTAGAGGTTTGTTCTCCCTCCTGCTTAACTGAAGTTCTTACTTTAATCTATAATGGCATCTTGTTTTGTTATGCAAAAAGTTCTTCACTGAAAAGGCCAACCCATGATTTTCTTTCCTCCCTTCAAGTTGAGATGAAAAGGACTGCCTGCAGCCTGAAAATTTGTTTCCTTAAGGAAACAGGAAGCAAAGAACTTGCTTATGTTAATGCTTTGTATCAAGCACCTTTGAATTTCATGGGGTAAAATTAAGCCTCGACCCTGCTGCTGTGTCTAGGTTTTCAAAACCTTTTTCCAACTCTGCCAGCTCCAAGGTCAGTCTGTTGCACTTTTGCTTCAGTCTGTTTTAATTCTGGTCTCTTAGCACTGATTTCTGTGTGCAAGACATGGAAGCCACACCCAAGAGTATGCTACTCACAACCATTAACAACTTTGTGCTAAATAAACACACAAAGATACTTCTGCATCTGGTTTTATTGGCATCAAAAAGAGACATTATATGTCTCTGGAAATCTGATAAAGCACTGACATATAAATCCTGGATTGCAAACATTGCCAGTTTAACTCCACTGGACTGAATTTGCTTCAATGCTCAAGGCTAAAAGTAAGATTTCTTACTTTTTCTAAGCAATTTACAGTGCAGACAGTTTTAAAATTAGCATTTGGCAATATGTACAACTTTAAACCAGCAGATAATAACCCCTCAAGTTCAGTTTCTGCAGTCTGACATGCTACTATAGGGTAATGACTTCTCATTTGTTCTGCCTTATTTATGCATCATTGCACAATCTTCTCTTTCTTCCATGAATACTTAAAAAAAGCTGGATAGTTGCTTGGCAAAGGACTGGGCTGGTGCCTAAGCATTGTTCAGTCTATACCATATTCTGTCATAAACTTACTCTGTGTGTCCTTAATTAGTGCCTGCACTACTTCTATTTCTCAGTTTGAAGTGTGCATTTCCTTTCTTCTATATTTTTTTCTGTAAATTCTTTGAACTAGGAAATATCCCTCTATATATGCATTTTTATACAAGGTTTACCACAGATCTTGCATAAGTTTTTTGATTCTAGAAGAAATACATTAAGAAAAAAACTATCGATGGTTTTGTTGCTACAATATCTGAGATTATTTGATCGTGATATACATATGTTTGTTGAGCCCATGTTTGAAAAAGCCATTCAACCACCAACAGATAGGGGAAAAATATCCAGTGCTATGAACTCGTGCTTGGATGAAGGCAGGATACACAGATGAGATGAGGGAAGAGGAGTAATACCCTTGAATCACTTGCAAGTGGAATAGGAGAACCTTGCTACAGAAGAAGACTGCCAGACTTTGTCTCTGATATGAGCTGTGTGTGCTTTCCCATCAGTAGAATGAAATGTCTCCAGTACCATATTCAGAAGGCCTGAAATATACTGATCCCCCCCCACACCTCAGCAGCAGTCCAAGCACACCCTGTACTGCTGACATAAAATCCTGATGGTGATGTTCCCATCCTCCCTTCCCACAACAGAGTTGACACCTTTCTCAGCAGGCAGGGCAGTCTAGTGCAGCAGTGATGGAGAAATACTCAGTTCAACATATTTAAAGAGGCTTCATCCAATGAAATCAGAAAGAAGAATCCTGCAAGGGATAATGTTTTTATTTAAGCAACAAAATTTGCAGTGGTATAGCCATTAACAGCGATGTATATGGGCTACATTTAAGGAATGTATTATCTATACATTAAAAAGTCACTCAAAGTGTTATGGAAAAAGCGTAGCTACAGATAACATTGACACAAGCAAAGCTGTGAGTACTCAACAAGTTTATCTTTGCTTAAGTGTCCTCTTGGAAACACAAATCTTCATATGCAACTTAATTTACAGAACTTAGGTATGAAAGAAATTTGCCCCCCCCATTCTATTTGATTTTAGATACTAGATAGATTATTTTCCTAGCTCCTTCATTGAAGTGGATATGTTGTGAAGAAATCTTGCTAGTGTTTTTGCCCATGTTTTGCTAATGAAGTAGTTTCTATGTTTTGCCTTGATGAAAGTGTAGGATTTGCCCTTTGAGGTCTATGTTGCATTTACAGTTTCTAAATGGGACTTTGTAGTTAAATCCTAGAGATGTAATTCATTATAGAGCAATGGTATACAGCTAAGCTTTTACAAGTAAGAAAATACATATTAGATGTGTGCATAACAAGAATTTGAGGGCAAAATTCTTCTGTCTGAGCCACACAATGGAGGCAGAAGATGTGCTGAAGATGTACTGTGGCCAGCTGTTTGGGCGCAATTATGTGATCTGTTCACTTTGATGGTAAAGCTGGCTTCAGATCTTCCAGTGAAATAGAAACATTTCAAACATGTGCTTAATAACTGCTTTAATAATATCCCACTAAAATTTGTGTGTCCTTCAAAAGTGCATTCTTGTTGAAAGAACTTCAATCAGTGACAGATATTATGACAAAGTATAATGTGGATATTCAGTGTGGCTCAGAGGAGAGTTTTGCCAGGCTGACTCAGCCAAGGGCCATGGCATGTTCACAAGAGAAAGATGAAAATAGCTGCAGCATGTAATTGTAATCCCAGAGTTTGGTGGTTTTGACACTTTACACCAGCACCACTTGAGAATCAGGGAGGGTTACTGGAGCTGAGTGTTAAGGACATGAGCCTGAGCAGTATAAATGTCACAGGAATAAGGCCATTTTGGGAACAATTTTTTTTCCACAAATGAGTGTCCTGCCTTTGTTTCTAGACATGATTAAAGTCCATGTACCGGTGTGTTCAAGTGCTATCTTTTCCCCTCTCTCTTTCCCTTTTCTGCAGATAAGAGCATAGCACAGGTTATTCTCAGCTTACAGGAAATGACAGTGATATTAATCACTGATTAATCAGGATCTCTAACAAAGGCCATGCTATTTTGAATATTCATATTGCCATGGCATTAGGAATGTCAGAACTGTCATTGTTCTGATGACAATGACACATCCCCTCTCTTTCTGATCAGCATCTCTGGGCTGCAGCTCCCAACAAGAGCGAACCATGTTGTTTCTTCTGAAGGGCTGCCCTTGTTCTCCAGATGGAAGTCAGAGGTGCAGAGACATGAAATGACTTGGCTGGATCACATGGGATCCAACAGAGAGCCAGGAAAGGAACGCAGGTCTTCTTAATCCTGGCTCAGGGAGGGAACTTTTGTTTCTTATAAACAAAATAATTCACATACCTGACATGAAAGGATGTATCAAGGTGAGGAATGCATGTGTGAATACATGTGCACTTAGATAATACATACATAACATGTGTGAGATATATAATATTAGATGTGTAATTCATTCAGACGGCTAGAAAGAGCTATTGTAGTGCTGGCTGAACAAATTTATGCAAGTCAGTCACTGATGAAATTAATAATCTTTACAATATTCTTCAGGTAAATCAAATGTGTCCCCACATTGCCAGACATGGCACGGGAAGCCTGCAAAGACCTGGTAGCAATTTTATCTGAGCATCCAATTCACTCAAAAACCCATCAGATAATTTTGGCCCATCTGGCCCGTGGTCTAATACTTTAAAAAGTGGAGATTGTACCCAGTTTAAGTTGGCTTTGGTCTCTGCACAGAAAATGCCTTGCCCTGGCCAGCTTGTCAATGCTCACTTTTGTCAGTATGAAGAGGCAATGACAGCATAAGATGCATTAACGGGAAATAAGACACTGCATTTCAAGTGTCCACACTAGAAGTGGGAGACTGTTTTAATGTTTTCTGCGTCTTCCTGCCCTGAAGTATTTCAAACACTCATGTCTTGTTTGCTGAACACTCTGAACAATGCAAATGCAGTTACAGATTGATGTAATAAATCAACTAAAGAACAAGATGATCTTTTAGAACAGAGAGGACAATTTTGAGGAAGTTTATTTTTTAAATGGCAATATTTATCCGCTTAGTACTTTAGAAAGTAAAAAATAAAAAGTATCTCAGCTGTTGGTCCTGAAAAACACCTGGAAAACATTAGAAAAGGTCTATATTCAATCTCTGACACTGTATGTTTCTGTGTATGTGTGAATGAACATGTATATGTGTTTATGTATATATATACGTATATAAAAAAGCAAAACAAAAGTGGATAGGCTCAAATTTCAAAAGCCAAGTGAATTCCAAAGCTCAAATTTTACTTTAGATAAATGCACATTTTTGAGGCAGTATACAGATATGATGCTAAACAGGAACAGACTGGATAAGCAGTGATGGAGGGTGAGTGTCTCCTGCAAAGACAGTGCTGGAATGGCTGCATTGGCAGAGACCCCAGGTGTAGATGTGTTTATGTTAGTGACAGGAGCTCCGTATTGGATAGAATTACCTGTGTATCCCTGTAATATAAGCAGGGTCAGAAAAAAAAAAATGAAGGCCCTACCGATGCTCTGCCTCTGGAAGATTTCCAGAGTTTTCCTTTGTTCTGAATGGGATTGAAAACCTGAAATTTCAAAGATACTGTAAGGGAAAACAAAACAAAACAAAAACAAAAACAAACCCACCTGATTTATGGTTACATTATTTTAATTCAATCTATTGATCGGATTAAGTTTGATTTTTCAGTGTTTCCATTCTACAGTATATTGTATGAAGATTTTTTTTATAGTATGATCCATGCTATCATAGAATACCAAAATTATGTTGTTTTATGTTGAAAAATGTAAAATACTTCATTTTCAGAAATGTGGAATAGGTTGTTTCAACAACTTTTTTACCTGATTTCATAAATCTTCCAGATTTCAATAGACTCTTTTAGTCTTACTTCCATTGACAGTAAAAGATTCCAGAGCGCCAGCAGCAACATGTAGAAAAGTATTGTTTCTAAGTTAGGCACAGTTTTTCTCTTGATCAGAGAAGCCAATGCACCACTCTAGGTGATTGCCAAAGGATGTGACAGACTCTCTAACGCTTGAATTCTGTAAATCAAGAACAGATAATTTTTGAAAGGCATACTTTACATCAACTAGAAAATATGAGGGAAGCAGCAGGAACTGTGAAGTGAAATTTCATAATCTGGGTAAATTATCAGAAAGACCTTTTTGGCTCTATGATTTTCTGATTCAGTTCTGAGTTCAGTAAAGGGGATGTGTTCAATGATGTACCCTACCTGACAAAAGGCTTTCTGTTTCAGAAGTCCCCATAGCAGGAACAGCACAGCCTGCCCACATGCTATATTTTTCATTTACTTAAGTGTGTTATTTATAAACATTTATATAATTTTTTAATATATATTTCTATGGGACCAATTTAGTTATCCAGGGAGTGGTAACTCCAAGTCTTGCAAGCAGGGCTACTAAACACAGCAAGGGTTCAGTGAAGTGGCTTCAAATTAAAGAGGTGACAGCTCATGCTATTTCCACAGGCTGTCCAGGGACAGGTGATGTCCTCTCATTTCACACCAGCCTCTGTTGCTGCTCAAGTGACAAATTGGTGCCATACATTTGCTCTGTGGCATGAAGTGAACAGGGGAAGCAATTAGCATCACGGCTCCCTTCCCAGTAATAACAAAAATATCCCTTTTTATTTGCATGGACACTTCAGTATTTGACCACCTGCCCCTCTTGAGCAAAATGTTCTCTTCCCCAGGAGCTCATCATGTGAACTGCTAGTCCTGCAGAGGGCTCAGCTTGGCTCCAGCTCTTCCATACACATGGACAAGTCTCTGGTACAAAGAAGCCCTAACTTGTGATGTTTCTGCTCTAAAAAAGATTTGTTGCAAAGCAGTTCAGCATTCCCTCAGACACAGGAGAAATGATGATGCCCAGTGACCCCCATGCTCCCCTATGGATCACCACAATACAGATCAAAAGCAAAACCAAAAAGAAACAAAACTAATTGAGGCTGCTGTCTTTCCTAATAAAGACAATGAGAGAGAGAAGCCAGATTTCTCTAATTTTAGCCAGTTACATCCATCTTCACCTCTTCCTAGCCATTGTCAGTGGTCAGTGATGTTCCAAGCTTTTAAACTGGATCCAGCTGTGGTCTTCCTTCTGACTGCTGGAGTTTAGTACACAAAAACATGCACAGTTTGGACAGGAATTCTGTGCTGATAATTCATAAGGAAGTCAACTGCTTCACTTCTTGTTTTCCTCAATCCTTTCCATGCACCCCTTCATGCAAGCAGATCACAGCAGGAAAAAAATGAGGATGGGAGACCCCAGAGGTGAGTCCACTTGCATTCCCCCAAAATAACAGCCCCCTCTCCTTTCCATTTTTGTAGAGAGGATGTACAGCAAGCACTGCACCTTGGAACCTCACTTCTTTGAAGAGTTAAAGCACTTCTCTTACATTTGCCTTCACTGCTATCCTGCCTTTTGGACCCTTTCCAGGAATGATGTGTCATGACCCAGGCGCAGCAATGCCATTCTGCCATGTGCACTTTGGATTAAGAGATTTCAGGACACTTCGGGAGAAGCTGTTTTCCAGCACAAGACCTGTGCTGCTGCTTTGACCTCCCCGGCAGGCAGAGCCCGGGCTCCTTGGCTCACTCGGTGCCACCAGACGTCCTGGGGCTGCAGCCTGCCTCTGAGTCACTGCCTGCCACTGGTTCACACCAAGGGATTGCATCTCCAGCAATCTCCCCATTTCATTCCTTGCTCCTGACATAATTTACTAGGGGCCAATGCCAGGAGCAAATTGTCATCTGTCACCAGCTTAGCTGTGCTGTCGAGTGAGTGCTGGATGGGAGATGAGAGCTGTCCCACCATCTTCTCCCTGACCCTCTATGTGGGGAGAGCTCTTCCTGCCCTTGTCAAAAGGGCATTTTCTGCTCCTGGAGGTTTCTCCAGCTTTTGGAGGAGGAAGGGGCTCCCATTGGAATCTGGGTCCAGGAAAAAATGAGAGAAGGCAAACAACAGGAAGGGAGAGCAATGAGAAGAGAACATAGACACACTGAACAAGCAGATTCATGACATCCAGAAGTGCTGCACTTGTGTAGTTTCAACCTGGTGGACGAATAGCCTTGAGTCTTTCAGGCCTTGGCTGTGGTGGGGTTGAGGGAGAGAGGGAGGGCACAGAGGTAACAGTTTCACAAGGACATATTGTTCTTGAGCAATTTCTGTGCAGGTATAAACATGATTTCCTGTGGCACTGATTGGTACATAAGTCTCCTCACTCAAACAGGGCTGAATGCATTTGTTTACCAACTTTGATGCATGGAAAACTTGATTTATGAGGTGTCCTAACGTAGTGATACTATTTGTGTGCATGAGGTAGAAAGGGAATTGGTTGCCTCTCCATGGCTCTTAATTTGAATGGCTGGGGCCTGAGTTTATAGACATGTGTGGAGGGATAACTGAAGTCCTATGAAGACCTTAGCTGTGTAAAATGATCAATAAAAGTCAAGTGCCTACTGCTGGGTATGTTCACAGACCCTGCAGCTTTCCCTAGGGCTTTGCTGTTTCTTTAGAGATGCCTAAAAGACAGCAAAGGCGGTCCCAAAACCAGAAAGAGTGAGTCCAAAATAATTCAATCTTTCTGAGCTGCTGTTGCAGGAATTTGCAGCAGATATAAAGAAGTGAAAAGCCAGCAACCTCCAAAACCAGGAAACTACAAGGACAGGAACAGCATCATGGGCAGGACAAATCCCATGCTCATAGTGGTGCTTGGGACAGCAGAGCAAGCCCACTAAGGAGAGATCTAGGCAAGCTGATGTGCAGACCTATGACATATCCAACCTTTCCAATGGTTGAACTTGCTCAGTCTGTCTGCTCCCTTATCAGCTGAACATGGGTGGTATGAAGGAGGTGGCCAAGTGACTTGAGTGCTGGGGGTTGAGAGCTCACTCTAAAAGGGGAAACATGGAAGAGAAATCCATCATAACTTAAGAAGTATTGTACCAATTCAGTGATCAGATCCATCTTGTCCAGTAACTTCTCTCTTGGCCTTGACATACTGGTCATGGTACTTGTAAAAAGATAAAAATATGATAGAATTACATTTTGTTGTAATACTGCTAGCCTCTGGGATCATATAGCACTCTTACTTCCCAGGCCAGGACTTGTAACCATGTAACCTTCAATAATTTCTTCTGTTGTGATCTGGCATTGACTTTGTAGAAACACCGAACCCCTCCAATACCTTAAAGTAAGGATTTCTAGAATTGCATGAGGAGAGAACAGATATTGCACTGGTAGAGAGGCGAGGAGACCATTTAAGAGGGTACTGGAGAACTGGACAATGATGATTTTTCTAGAGGCTCGTCAAGGAGGCTGGAACAGCCTGGAAATGGCAGCAGGAGGTGAAGAGGCAGAGCAGGTCTGAGGAAGAGCCTTAGTACAAGGTAGAAGCCAGCAAGACTGCTTGTGACCACAAGGTAAGAAAAATATGGAGCCTGGGTGAAAACTCCAAGAAGAACAAAACTGGGATTCATTGCAGAATGGGTCAGGAAATGAAGGAAAAGAAAAAGAGAAATGTTTCAGATGGGGAGCTGGGAGATCAGCTGGGACTGTTTGGGCCAGGGTGCAGGCAAGAGCTGGAGACAGTGGGATGAGCTTTGAAAACCAGCATGCACTGAGCAATGCACTGCTCAAAAGTAAGTCATTTAATGGCAATTGAAGTGCATCTGCCCTGCAGATACTTCTGTGAATGCAGTGAATAACTGGATTTTATGACATGGGCCATTCTGCACAGGGCAGGTTACTATAGCAGTGTTTACTTTTATGGCAAACAAACTTATTCAGTGCAAGTTACCTTGGGGACAAGCCTCCCCACTGAGCAAAACTGATGTTACAGATCAGCTCGTATTTGAACCTTTCCTTAGGCTCTAGTCCCAGGAGGATTTGATGGAAAAAGGTTTTAATAACCAATTTAGGAAAGACAAAGTGGACCTATAACTTCCTGCTGACTTAAGTGCTAGAGCTGGATGCCATTTCTGTGCAAATCAGTCCATTTGACAAACCTACTGAGTTTTGGAGAAATGGATGTTATACAAGAAAACAGACGGAATTTACTGAGAGTTTTGTCCCAGACAAATACAAATATATGCTGTGTAGAGGTGTGGTGTAGGGGAAGGATGTGGGGGGTTGTAAAAGATAAAAATGTTAAACAAGATTTCAAAATCTAGTATTTTGATTTAGTGTTTTGGGTATTTTTTATTTTTTTTTGTAATATCCTTTGGTTCTATTCTCATCCTCTTTTCATAGTCTCCGCCTTCCAAGTTTTTCTTAAGGGCTTAGGTAACTTGCAAAGAAATGAAACACTTCTTTTTCAGAAGGTCTAAGTGGTCTGGTTTTTCTGAGGCTGTTTTTACTTCCATATCCCAGAAACCAGTAACAAGAAATACTCTAATGCGAGTGGTGGAAATTAAGCCTGTTGCACAGTAGTCAGCCTGGAGCTGATCCTTTGAGGAGTGCTGTCTAGAGTTAGAAATGGCTGTGATGTTTATGTAGGAAAAGAAGCCATATATGTACATGTCACCACTGGGGCAGGGTGGGGAAGGAAGCAGTCAAGGATCTGGTCCCTCTCTCAGTCACATATAGGTCCATGGTATTACACCTCTTGTATGTTTGAGTGTAATATTCACTCTGACCTGGCCATGCATGTGAAGCATGAGGCACTGGCTGGTCTATATATACTTGTCTGCAGGAAAGTTCAGAGTCACTTCCCCTGCAGTGTTTCTGCACCAACTGAACAGGAGAAATGTCTTCAGTGACATGGTGAGGAAGAGGAGTGGCTGGCTGCCACCACAGCCACACGCAGGCTCCCCAGGCTCCCCAGCAGCACGGGCTAATTGAATCAGCTTCCTTATTGCAAAGGCCTTCCTCCTGCCAGCAAACACACTGCCTGCTTTTCTTTCCCCCTGAAATACCCCAGTCTCTGAGTCATTCTAATCCACAGAATTAAGGGCAAAATTCAGCCCGTCATATCCTGCTTTTTATTTGAAGAAAACAATGAGCACAGGTCTGCCAACAGGGTCCAAATGCACTGGGGACTACTGTTGGCCCCAAATGAAATCCAAGGGAATGTGTCCGACGTGTCCAGGAATCAAGATGGCTTCTTTGGTCCACATATCAGGATGTACGAGAGGACACAAAGATGTCCTTGAGTTTCTATGCAGTTATTCTTCAAATAATATATATTTGAATATAAAATATTCAAATAAATTCTTCAGTTGTAAAATATTCTTCAAAATCTATCAACACCCTTCATCAGTCAAAAATAGCAGATGTCTCTTCTTTAGAATGAGCCACAAGAAAATGTTTGATGTCATAATCCGAAGCAATTCTCCCTTGATGGGCTGACTGCTCAATTCACATAAGGAAAGCAATTTCTGTGGCTTTTTCTGTGGGTTTGATTTGTTGGTTGGTTGGTTGGTTGGTTTTGGTTTTGGTTTTTTTTTTCCAAAACCCACTTTGACTCTAGCGTGTATGTGAGCCATAGCTAAAAATCTCTTTGAGTTGGATAGTGGAGACTGTAGCTCCAGTAGCTGCTCAGGGATTTTGCAGCTGTTGTCCAGCAGAGATGTGCAGTACCCGTGCACAGTGACACACACATATTTTCTTTCATAGTGGATGTTAATTTATGAGCTCGCTTCGAACTTTAACACTCGGCTGGTTTACGCTGCACCTTTTTTTGTTACACGTAGACAGCATTTCCCGAACCAGGATGGCAACTGGATATGGGGTTGCCTCAAATCCTCAGTGAGGTCTGCCACTCAGAAATTCCACCCTAAACCCAGTCATGCCTTTTGTCACAGAATATTATTAGTTGCCTTTAAAATGCCCTGAGAGTAACAACGTATTTTTGCTTTTTTTGAAAGCCCAAACTTATCACAAATAGCAGGGAGAAAAGGTGATGGATGGCTTCTTTCTGGTGAGAAGGTGCAAACAGAGTATAGGACTTTTTGGTGCTCCTGCAATATATGACAGACATAGGTCTGAAAGAAACCTTCCTTCTGTTATACTTGCCTCAGCATTACTAACATAAGAAACATTTATTTGCTTCAGGATGGAGGTCACATCTCATGGATTTCCAGCAGCCCCCTTGGAAGCTACAACATTCTGAGAGGAATCCTAAAAAAATAGATTTAATGCAACCAGAAGTCTTCAAAATAGGTGCTTGGGGCTTTCATCTAGAGGGAAGGAAGAGATGTTTATGTGGCTCTCCCAGGGGATTCCCATGCAGTAGGTGGGCATGTTACTCACCGGGCTGCAGAATACAGGTAGCATCCAGTCCCTGCTTCCCTATCCTACACACACTTCCAAAAACTTCTGTGAGTCTCGTCCCTTTCCTTCCAAAGTATCCTCTTGCTTTCCTGTAAGAGAAGGCTTCAAGTGGTCCCACTCAAAATAGATTCTTAGGACTGAAAAAAAAAATATTTGATCTGCTTTTTTAAAACTTCATGGTTTTCTGAGACTCCCAGCAAGCAAGCAAACAAACAAACAAATCAGGTTATTTCAAGCATGGTTTAAGCATGTGGTTAACTTCTCCCGGTTTCTAAAGGTACTTTCTATAATACTTTGCAGTAAACATGTGCCCATGTGCTTCACAGAATTACTGTACCAATTTTTTCAAACACAGGGAACATCCACTATGGCATAGCACTGCAGGGACGTGCAAAAGGACCTCCTGTTGGGCTTCAGTTTAGAGCAGCCTTTCAGAGCTTCATTTCTAAACCCAGACAAATCTCTGGAAGTTGTTCTGACATGTATTACAACAATAAATAAATAATCACATGGCATTTATTACACCATCAGAACTCTCTTTGCATGGGATACCAGTGAATCTGGATGAAGCCAATTCTAATTACAGATAAAAGGTTTGATGCATGAAAAGAAGCTGTTATTTACAACCAATTATCTGAGGGAGGAGAGATAGGGATGCACTTCCTTTTATCATTTTCATTAAATTTCTTTTGAAATTAAAAGACTGCTTGAGTTTCTGAAGATGCAACAGTCTTTTCAACTTGCCGTCCATGAGATACAGGTTGTTTTCCATGATGTGTTGTCTAAGTTCAGACACTGGGATCTCTCCCCCCTCTCGACTCCAGTAAAGCACTGCATAGTGCTTGTTCACCCAGTTGCTTCTTTAACATCCCTTTGATGAAGCTGAGTCTCCCGGATTTACATTTCATGTATTTCAGGTCTGAGGCCAGACACCCTGTATTTGTAAACTGCCTCTGCCTTCGCATCACCTGAAGTAAATCACTTTGAATGAACGAACACTCCAAAGGGTCTGGCAGCCTGAGGAATGTTGGGATGGGGCAATGCTGGCCCATTGCATGCTAACAGAGGGCAGCTGGACCTAAAAATGCCATTTTATCTCAGAGAACCCTCTAAGGGAACAGAAAGAGGGGATGTGAAGCAGCTAGGTGAACATGTTATCCCAAAGAAAGCAGCTCTCAGGGGAGAAGAGCAGGACTTTATCAGCTCCATGTGCTGCTCACAGTCTAGAAGACAGTCTTTTCCATTCTCCTCTTCCCTCCCTCCTGGGCCCTCTGATGCCAGCCTCTTTTCTTGATCTCAGAATAGGTCACTTCTCTTCATTTCTCCATCTGCAAATTGGGGATGATGTGTGTAAAGCTCACTGAAATCCTCTGCAGGGAGGTGCCACAGAAGTGGAAAGTATTAGCTATCAGTATCCTTGTTAATATTCTTCTTGACTCTGAGTGAAGTCACATAATCCTGTGTTTGGGTCATCGTTGTTTGTTGCTATGGAAACGTGTGTTAGCAGATATTACAAATTCAGTGTCTGAGGACATCTGAGGAGAGGGAAAATGCTTTGTTTGAAGAGACACGTGTGTCAGTGGCTGGAAACTGACAGAAATAAGAAATGTCACCTATTTGTCTTTCATTCTGTGAAATTTACTGGAATGAGTCAATAAGAGCTCCCTATGCTCACCCCCTGAGAGCCAGTATCTCTAACTTGATGCTCTTATTCCAAAATGACTACACATACTGGGTGACCTGCAGTCATATGTGAATGCATCTGGTAGGATCATTAACACCGGAGCAGAAGACAAATGCAAAGTATGTGCTTGACCATATGGATGAACGTGAGCTGCTTAAGAGTGTGCGCCGTAATGGAGATGGAAAGTCTTACGAGAGAAGATCAGTATCCCCCCATCTCTTTGGTAAGGGATTAAGGCAGTTGGTCTTGCAGGAGTATTCATAGAGCACAAGGCCAAAGGGGATGGTTAGGTCACCTAGACTGACCTCCTGCATGTTACAGGACCTAGGTGGCTACAGGAGACCCCTGAGCTGAGCCCTATAACTTGTGTTGAGGCTACAGCAAAGCTTCCAGCTAAACCAAAAAGGCAGGTGTTAACAACTCCCCGCCCAGTTGGTTCCAGTGAACAAGCACTCTCACTGGTAAGGCACAATTGGTAAGGGTGAATGCAGATCAAACCAAGCTAAGATGTAGTGGGGTCAAATCCAGAAATGGATGTGCTGGCCCAGTGCATCTTCCAGGAAAGAGCGAATGGGATTACATCACCCCACACCTCAGTCCTTCCTGGCTCCAAACCTCTGCCTTTTTCCTGGGAATGTGCTTACTTACCAAGTGACCACCCAGTCTTCCTTGAGTGAAACAGAACAGGATTTGGGGACAGCTCGCTATCAATTTCTACAGTTCTCTATTGCATCTGTGCAAACCCTGATGATATTTTTTAGATCTATAGATGATAATACATATAGGTGCATTGACTCTACGAATACAGAAGTCCACTTCTGGTATATATTCAGCATCGCTCTGTTTTCTAGATCTTATTGTCAGGTTCCCTGAACAAAGACTGCTGTAAGAGAAAACATGGTTCAAGTTTTGATAAAGTCTCTACTTGAGGTATTTCATGGCCATGCTCTTATCTCATGCTTGAAGATGAAACACAAGACACACCTTTATTTCCCTTTGGATCTCTGTGTTGGGTGCATTCCTCATCCTTTCCCATTTTCTTATTGGGATTTTCCTCCCTGCTTCACAGAAAGCTGGTTTCAGACTGAAAGAGAAATGTGCCTAAGACCAAGCTGGGTAGCTTGAATTTTCTTATTTAAGGTCTTTATTTTCAGCTATTCAGGAAGGTTGTAAAAGCTCAGCAACACTAGGGAGATGCAGTCACTGGCAGGCAGACCTGGTAAGAACTGTTGCGTGAACGTCGTGCATACACTATTTTTAGCAGGCAAACACCTGCAACCAGCACCAACAGAAGACTCTTGCAGTGAGAAATGGCAAACTCATGAAAATATGCATGCCTTTTTTTATGTATGTTTATATGTGTGCACGTATATATACACATATGTGTGTACATATATATAGGCATATATAGTTGCCAAGATTTTTTTTTCCGTGGCAAATATTTAATGCATTTAAACTAATTTTTCCATATTTCATGGAAAATTCTAATGAAAGTATTTACTGCTCCTAAAGGAAGACATATATGTTGTAGGGTAATTATATATTGTGCTCTGTGGATTCCCAGTCTGCTAAGAAAGATGATACTGCTTTTATTTTGTACAAGTTTCACACTTACATCTGAGACAGTAAAGACCAGTCTGGGAATCTGAACAATGGCTTACTATTCCTGCATCTCTACTGCCATGGTGATTTTTGCTATCAGAACTGAACCACGAGTTATGGGGTTGAATCATGAAAAGAGACAGGTTATAATTGGCTTTTCCATCCAAATCAGCAGAACCTGCAAAGCTCTTGGTACTTGTAATTAATATTAACACTCTCCAAGTCACATTTTAAAAATCAGGAAGACACCCAGACCTTCCTAATGGTGATGGTAATCTTTCTTGTAGGAAGCTTCTTCTGGATTCTTTCTGTTGTCAGCTCCATGGTATTACAAATTACTCCAGTGCTCGGGACATTATCACTTCCTTTCACAGACTGTGTGTATTCAGAAGAGGTATTGCAAACACTCTTAGGAAAAATGCTGCTGTGAAAAAGCAGCATTTGTTCTCCCATGTGTGATGTGACAATGTAGGTGCTATGTTTTCCAGCTTGACAGGTTGTTTTTCATGGACCTCAGTTCTTCACTGAAGCACAGACAACACTTTTGACCTTGCAGGGTAGTTTAGTAAGAATTATTAATTGTTAGGGCTGGTAAAACCCCCAAATAGACATATAATAACACACAACAGGCTGCCATATAATTTTAGAAATATTTAATACATCCAAATTCTGTAGATGATAGCCACAATACATGCCACTCCTTAGTAAAACTCTATATAATTAAGAACAGTTACAGTTTTGTAGCTTTGTTTCATGCAGTTTCTTTAGTCGGGATTTGCAAGCATGTTCGCATCATTCTTTTTCCCTCCAGGTCAACTTTTCATCATTTTGGCCACTTGCAACAAACATTTGGCAGAAGAGGAGGGCTCTCAGATATGCTACACTCCCAATATTCTGTGAGTATTTGCCTCTGCTTTAAGGAGAGAAAACCTCATTAGCTTGCAGGGAAAAAAACTGCAAAATGACCTCAACCAAAGCATGAACAAAGGGCGTCTACAGATGTTGTAACGGCTCAGCCACAGCCACATCTGATGTTTTATCAGACACAGGAGTCTTCAGTCACAAGACACAGCCCTGGGCAGCTCAGCTCTGCCTCGTTGGCTGTTCTTGGATCTACTTGTTTTAAAACTTCTCTGGGTACGCATCAGATGCCAACATGAGCAAGTCAGTCCATAGCCCACCATTTACTAACCACATCATCAAAACATGCTTCTTCACACATTGCTTTGCTGAACTCCAGACAGCTTGAGACAAGCAGTGTTTCTGTGGAATGGTCCTGACACTGCTGAGCTTTAGCATCAGGCATCTCCCATATCACTATCTGCACACCTCCTGATGCCAGAGAGTGACAGGGACTGAGCAGAATAAACCAAGGGATTGCCATGGCCTGGCAAGCAAAACCCCTGAATGCTGCCAGCTGCACTGTAGGCTGTTGCTAAATGCTGCACTGACATTGGGTAAGGAGTTTACTCAGTCAGTAGTTGATTTGCACTTCTCTAGGATTGCTTCAAAGGGGTATAGAAGTTATAGAACGCAACAAAATACATGGTTTTCAGTCCTGGTCTGGGCTGAGCAGGAAGCACTTGAATCTAGTTTATCAGAATTGACTGGTAAAGCCTATACCCAGAAAGCACCATTTTCTGAGCCTTTTTTGTGGAGCTGTCCTGTATGGCTGACACATGGGAGACCTCTTCTTGCACCCCAGCTCCCTAGAATTCCTGCCCTGGCATTTCCCCGTGGCTAACTGCCCTGCCCTTAGGTCTACATACCCCAATATTTGCTGGCTTGTCTTCTCCATACAGTGGAGGAGATGCCTACAGAGCGTGTTGGTGACATGCTTCACATGCTTCTGGATGTTTCTAGATTACTCCTGACTGCACGACTTTGGTCTGCTCTCTGTTTGCATAAAGGCACATGGGGATTTTCCAGAAAAAAAATATATGCCCCTTCCTTACTCTTGTGTTCCCTTTCATCGGATTTAAATGGTGCCAGTTAAAGCTTAAGGGTTTTAACTAAGCAAAACAAAAACAATGGTGAAATGAAGCCATAAGTGTACAAGGTAAGACCGACTGTGTGTTTGCTACAGACACCTGAGGGCAAAGTTGGTTTTTTTTATTCACCTTGACTGCTTCAGAATGTCTCTCAGCTCACACACTTTCCAGCCTGGGCCTTTATGGAAGCACTAAATGAAGACTTTTAGTTGCTAGTGACATTTTCCCTCTCTCTTAATCCACTCGATTTTCACCCTTCAGCTCCAGCCACCATTTCCTGGCTTATTTTCCCTTTGGAAGCAGTTCACCTCCCCCAGCCGTGTCTGCCCAATGCATCCCTGTTTTTTCCACTCCTCCAGCTTGAAAACTTCAGCCCTTTCTCCCACATCTTGCAAAAGCTGCATTCTCCTCTCTGTAGGGACAAGCTGTAAGGACAAGCTCCTTTCCCAGCCCTCTCCTCCGCATCCATCTCAGCAGAGCACTTTCAAAGCCTCTTCCTTCCGTGCTCTTTTCTTAGGCTGGGCTCCCTTCTCTGTCTCCCCCCGCCACCTCTCCTCCTCTCCGGGAAAACCAGTGCTCGCCCTGCCTCCAGCCTTGGGACACTGACTTCCTCCTCCCTGAGCAACCCCAGCAGCTTCCTCTGACCGCAGCTGTTCCAGACACTCTGGCTCCATGGCACACCCTCCACATGCACAAAAGCACTGCACCAAAGCTTTGCTTGCTGATTCAAAAAGTCAGCTCAGCCTGAGCAGCTGTGCCATTGAGGAAACACCTGTAATGTGTGTTGTTCACCTTGCCAGCTCGGACACCCTGACCAGCTTCGTCAACCATCATGACCCACCACCATGGGTGTCACTGAAACATTCACTCATGTCCTGATCCATCTCTATGTCCTGCAGGAGGCCACCCCAACAGTCCAAGAGAGGAAGATTGTTTGCAAACCAGTTCTGTTGCTTTATTACAATGCAAATGCCCTGTGGTTTGCAGAGGATATCGAAACAGGTATGTAGAGAAGCCTGGTTCTTGTGTGGAAGCTTGTACAAGAAATGGGGAGTATTCAGCTGGAGTTAGTGCCTGTGGACAAGCTTGGCCCAAGGAGGTGCATCTCTCCTGAGGGAGCCCTGTTTGCTCAGCTGCCCTCCCAGGTGCCGTGACTCAGCCTGTCAGCTTGTGTAACAGAGGGCAAATCCCTCCCTGCCAGCCACTCCTGTTGCAGCTTGCTTGAAGGTTGGCTGCTCTGTGTGTGCAGCCACCCTGGGCAAAGCTGTCAGGGATGGTGACAGGACCTGGCTGGCCCCATGCAGCCTTGCCATTGCCTCCCAATGGTGAGGCTGCTAATGTGAGTGAGGTCCAGACCATCCCCAGCAGCCTGTGCCTGGCCTGTACAGGTGCCCATACAGGATTTCTGGCACAGTTCTTGCCTCTGATGCTGCCAGCTCTCAGACATCTCTGTTTTCAGGTCTCGTGAATTTAGCAGGCTTGGAAACAAGCTGCAACTTGGTGGAGACATCCAAAGAAAATCCAGATGTTGCAGGAAGTGTTCTTAGGCTGGGTCAGCCTAGGACTAATTCAGTGCTAGTAAGGGTCATGGTGCTGCTGGCCTCCAGCCTCACAGATAGAAAGCTACTTCTAGTTTCCTGGTGTCTTGTGGCTTCTAGAACCACCATGATTTCCCACTGCCAGATGCTGGAGTCTGAGTGTCATTGGCCAAGCCCAGTTTTAACTTACTTGATTTTCTGCTTCAGTTTAAACCAGAGAAGGTTTTTTGATTTCATCCTTTCTAAGCAATGGTTGTGTAACACTCCTGGCTTGGGACAGCTGCTGTGATCCAGCCCAAAGCAGCTGTGTTGCAGCAGCAGATTTTGGTGATCCATATTACTTAGATAAAGTGTTTGTCATCCTTCTGGACACCTTTCAGTTGGGGGGTGGGGGGAACTCTCTGATGATAATGAGTTAAATGCCTTGACCTCATTTGGGAATTTTACTGGAGAACATGTGCAGAACTTGGCTAGCAAGAGGTAGGGACAGTCAGTTTGTTCTTTACTGATCTGTTCACTTCAACTACATATGTTCTGACAAATGCTATCTGGAAAGCCTGGCACAGCTGCAAGCTCTTATTGTCAAGCAAATCCCAGGTCTGCATACAGGATGGGAGGCTGCTTTGGGAAGTGGTGCCAGTGATGTCAAGAGTTGCCCCCTATGCAGCAGGGTGACAAGCTTAGTTCTTTCACAGGGGGTGGAAGGTGGAGTGACATGCTATCAGGAGAGCCATCTTGAATCTGTTAGAAGAATGGCTTTTGCTAAGGCAGCAAGAAGACACAAAGGCATAGGAGGATGCTCATAGGAGGATCAGTGAAGTGAGGCTGCAACTGGAAAACGAGCTTTGTGGATTGAGGACCAGGATGTTTTTTGATTGTCAGACAGCAGGTTCAGAAGTGACTTAATCACTGTAGGTGGGTGATCCCACCTGGCAGAAATCTAACAAAGGGGAACTGGGAGGCTTTTCAGTCTTTCTAGTGAAGGTGCATTATGATCAAACAACGTGAAGTCTGGCAAACCCATCCTCGCAGTAAGGCATCAACTGCCATCTCACCTTCCCACTTAGTTGTAACAAGAAAGGATTTTTTTTGCACCATGTGCTTTGATCAAGCTACCGGGAGTATTCCTCAGTGAACTATGTACAATAAAATAAAGCAAGGTAGCATGGTGTCAGGGGTACTATCCCCTCTGAATCCAACTCTTACTGTTCTCCCTCTTACTAAATGTTATAGAGAAGGTCAGGTCCTCAATGTGGTTATCACATACATGACTCTGTCCTTAGAATATGAGAGTAATACAAGCTCATGTCTTCTACAGGAGTAGACGCATTCTAGGAGCATATTTTTTGTTCATTTACCACCTTCCTCTGAAGGTTCAGGATGCTTCCTGTTCCCAATATGACAGTAAAAAAGAGAGGTCTCCAAACAGAAGTGTTCCTGAAAATACTCTTCTGTCTGGATGATACCTAGCTGATTGGTCTTGCCAGCATACCTCACATGCTCTAAGAGGGTGCACACAGATTGGTTTTTCCAGAGACCAAGAGAGACGGTGTGGTTTTTGTGTATGACTGCAGAGGGTTGGGTGACTCAGCTAGGAGTTCCCAGAAGCAGACGGTGGAAGGATGCAGCACTTACTGGAAATGCTCAGGTGTCATTTCCCCAGGACAGAGTGTTGGCAGGCCGTGAGCTGGCAGGTTGCACTCAGTCACACTCACCAAACTAGGGCACAGAGAGAGGACTATGCTTGAGCAGTTCTCTCTTGTGGACTTGGCTTCAGCAAACTGTCCTCCACGGGAGTTGGACTTTGTGGCACTTAAGGAAGGCAAGCAAGGGCTAACAGCTGAAGCCTAAGGGAAAAGGTCTCTGTTGGAAGGGACCTACAGTGATCATCTAGTCCAACTGCCTGACCACTTGAGGGCTGACCAAAAATTAAAGCATGTTATTAATTGTCCAAATGCCTCAATGATAGGTATAGAGCATCCATCACCTCTTAAGGAAGCCTGTTGCAGTATTTGACCACCTTCTCGGTGTGAAAATGTTTCCTAATGCCATGTCTGAACCTCCCCTGGTGCAGCTTTGAACCATTCCCACCACAGAGAAGAGCTCAGCACCTCTGTCTCCACATCCCCTCCTCAGGAAGCTGCAAAGAGAAATGAGGTCACCCCTCAGCCTCCTTTTCTTCAAACTAGAGAAGCCTGAAGTCCTCTCACAGGACATTCCTTCTAGCCTTTTCACCAGTATTGTTGCCCTCATCTGGATGCATTCAAGAACCTTCACATCCTTCTTAAATTATAAGACCCAGATCTGCACACAGGACTCAAGATGAGGTCACAACAATGCTACATAGAGCATGATAATCACCTCTTTTGATTGATTAATTACTTGTTGGGAATCATCACAGGATCATAGAATCATCATAGAATGTCTTGGGTTGGAAGGGACCTCTAAAGGTCATCTAGTTCAACCCCCCTGCAGCAAGCAGGGATGTCCTCAACTAGATCAGGGTGCTGAGAGCCTCATCAAGATGAATGTCCCTAGGGATGGAGTCTCCACCACCTCCCTGGGCAACCTGTTCCAGTGTTCTACCACCTTCATAGTAAATAACTTCTTCTAATGTCTAATCTCAATCTACCCTTCTCCAATTTAAAATCATTGCCCTTTGTCCTAACACTAAATGCCCTTGTAAACAGTTCCTCCCCAGTTTTCTTGTAGCCCCTCTTCATCTACAGGAAGGTTGTTACAAGGTTCTTCTGGAGCCTTCTCTTCTCCAAGCTGAACAACCCCAACTCTCTTCATGCTCTCACAGGAGAGGTGCTCCAACCCTCTGGTCATTTTCCTGGCCCTCCTCTGGGCCCACTCCTTCAGGTCCATCTCCTTCCTGTGTTGAGGGCTCCAGAGCTGGACACAGTTCTCCAGGTGGGGTTTCACCAGAGAAGAGTAGTGGAATCACCTCTTTTGATCTGCTGGACACACTTCTCCTGATGCAGCCCAGAATGTAATTGGCCTTCTGGGCTGCAAGTGCACACTGCTGGCTCATGTCCAGTTTGTTGTCCACCAGAATACCCAGGTTCTACCACCTCATTCCCCAGCCATTCCCTCACTCTTGTAAAATGAGGATACTACAGAGTGGCATAATCTCTGAATAATCTAGTGGGAAGGTGTGTTTACATGCATATGTGACAGAAAATCCCTTTCTGAGACTTTATAGTATGTAACAGCAAGAAAAGGCCATATAAACAAAAAATGTTATGGCGTCTTCCATTGTTGATTTACTGCCTAAATTTATTTTCTTATAAGGTATTTATAGTATTCAGATGGTATGCATAATTTTTGTGTGCATCAATTCCTTAATTAAGAAATAATTGAAGTTCATTTTACATGTTTTTTGGGAACACCTAACAGTTACTACTGAGGATGTCACATACTCTGAATTTTTATTCTGTATAACACTGGTAAATCCTGTACAGAAGGGTCATGGACTGTTCTTGAGCAGTAAGTGGAACTGCAACAAGAAAAGTTGTGCAACAGTTGTAAATGGCAGAGATGCCACATCCCGTTTTGACTCCTTAGATTGTTCAGGGTCAAAGTGATTACTGTGTTTGAGGTTTAAAACTGTGTTTTCCTCAGATCAGAAAGCAAGGACCTGGAGATTTTTTTTAATTTTTTTTTTTCTTCCTCTCCATTAGTGGGTTGGTGGTTGTCTGCTGGTTTAATGGAGACACAGCTTGAGCAAGCCCTTCTCTGCCATTGATGAAGCATCAGACAACAACGGGATAGATCAATCCCATTCCCAGAATTTTGACTGAGACCCTATAGTCTTGAGACGACCAAGCTATTTTTCCTAAGTCACCTGACCCAGTACTTGGGTGAAATCTGTTGGCCTGTGGTTACCAAATCAGGTAAGACAATCTAATGTTGCTCTGTGTGTGGTGTCCTGTGTGGCCTGGAGCATGGCCACTTCTGGGGTGTGTGGAGGGGGACTCGGGGCTGGGACACTCAGAGGTGACGCAGCCAAAGGGACAGGGAGACTGTGGGAAGGCTTGTCACAAGGGGAAGGTGCTGGGCAGCTGGAGCAAGTGCCCTGACACCTCCCGTAGAGCTCCTGAGAGCCCGAGCATGCTGTGCTTTGAAATCCCACCTGAGGTTTCCCCTGGGTGAGTGCAACCAGATTTCTGAGATGTTCTCAAACTGCTCAAGTGCTCATGTACCTGCAGGGTGTGTCACTCTCTCCTTGTCTAACTCCTACCAACATCTGTGGCATTTTTTACACATTTCATTTTCCCCATCCTGCCTGTCCCTTCTGTCTCCTCTCCTTCTGTCTCCTCTCCCTCAGTGCAACCATGAACCTATCCCCACTGTCCAGCTCCTGCAGTGGATCCTACTGAGCTGCTTTAGGAGGGAAAACAGTTCCTCAGGGGCAGTTCTGGATGTTTGGTAGCTCCTGCTTCGGACATGAGTGTGACTGCTGGTGTGTATCACTTGCAGAGCACCACTCATAAGGGAAACTTCTCACGTGTTCTCCTTGGCTTCTCTTTTATTCCCAGTCACAGCAATTATACGGCTGCTTTTTGGCCTTCGTTTGTCCTAAGATGTTGTGCCTCAAGTGAGCGCTTATTAGCACTTCCTTCTCTGTAAAGGACTAACTTCAAAATAAGCCAAGGGTCATTTCCCTTCCCCTGAGACCAGGAGATGTCCTGGCTTTTAAATCAGACTCCATAAATTTTAAGCATCTCATGTACTTTGCCTAGAAAGGGGTGGAGATTCCCCCAGAGAAAGGGAGGAAAAGAAACTCCTTCTGATACGACAGTACATTGCTTGGGCAAAAGTTTTTAAGGCAATTGAGACAAAAGACAGCACAGAGCAGTGAAAAAAAGAAATTATTAATGTACCAACTGTGTGAAATCATTCAGAAGAAGAAGTGGAAGAAGGAAGTGACCATTTTCTATTTCTTGTGTCATCTTTTCTTGCATATCATCCTGCAGGGTTGGGCATCAGCAGGTGGAGTTGCTAAACATCTGCCTGCAAAAAATGCTGCCAGTAAGTAAAATGCTGTCAATAAAAATCCACACAAATAGACTGTGCTATGTGTGATGAATGCAAATTTTTAGACTGAAAATATCTGCAATGCTCACTAGAAGCTGTGAAACAAGGATTTGGTCTAATGACAGAAGCTGGAAACCTCTACATGTCCATAAAAATCTAAAATTAGCCAGCACATAAACTGCCTTCTTAGCACTACCCATGGGTTTCTCTAACCCATGCTGATTTTTTCCTGCAAGATATTTCAATGGGAAAAGCCACTGGAGATCAAGATGGCCCTAAAAGTGGCATCAGAAATGTGTTATAATGTGTGCAATGTAGCAGGGAGGTCAAGGGCTGAAGTGGCTTGCCACTTTTGATGGTAAGCATGATATTTATACCTCAACTTGTTCTGGTCCTTTGATGGAGCATCCTTCTAACCAATGTGTTTATGTCCTGGAAGCAGAAACAAGGTCTGCAATACAAGTTCCTCACGGGCCCTTCCCTCACAGGGTGAGGGTCAGAACTGGTAGCTGGAGATATATGCCCCTGAGGCAAACACCCTCACCAAGGCAGCACACCTGGCCCAGAAACAGCCCGAGGTCCAATTCCAGGCCCAGCACTGTTTCTTGGTTAAAGGCAGCATGTTCCCCTTGTCCCCTCACTAACAAATCCCACAGATGCCAGTACTAGCTTTGCTTTTCCCTGTCAAGCCTCAATTTTAATTTATCTTCTACAGGCACAATGGTGATGATGCTATAAGTTGCATATTCATGAGGGCTCATGGCCAAAGAAGCCCAGCTTCTCTGAATCCATGTGAGATTTTTACATAGCCCAGAGCTACAGTACAACCCAATTCCCCAAGAGAAGCATCTCCCGGGTAGGAGACAAATGTGTGCCCAGAGCTCTTTCACACCATCCAAGGAGTGGACATCTTGAATGACCATGGCAGGACAGTAGCCTGACAGTTTAATACTCAGGTAGGGATTAGATCACCCATCCACAGGTGTAACTCAAAATGTGGATACGTGGGATGGTCCTAGCATAGGAGCCACACCTGAACACAAGCTGTGTGTGGCTTACAAGCTCACATCTGTCTGAAAACCTAATTATTGCTCAGGGTATAGAGTGACCTATGTGTGGAGAAAACCTGTTTTCATCTTCTCTGGCAACTGACAGGGTTATGGGTGAAGGTATGTCACAGAGAGAGGGAAAAGGCAGAAAATCATAAGAATATTAGTTCTTGATTTCTCTGCTGCAATTAAGAAAGGGTTGTGTTTTTCATTTTCACGTGCTTCAACTCCCACCAGCTGCATGCACCCACCCACAACATGTGTGCTGTGTTTTTATTATGGCTGTAGCCTCGGGTAGCATGGAATTGAGGCCAAGCATACATTAGTAAAATTAGAAGAAATATCATCTGACGGGTCTGGACGGTGCTGTGGGCAGAGCATATTTGGCAAGACTGCTTCCTTTGCAATCCAGCCCAGAGACATTCCCTGATCCTATCTGAACAGGGACTGAACTTGTAGAACGAGTCCCAGCTTGTGAGCTGTGAGTCAGGGATGTCTTAAACACCACCTCGGCACCCAACACCAACAAGCTCTTCTCTTGTTCATCCCGCTTAAATAAATGCAGTAAGTCCTCCTGTTAATAGAGCAGCCTTCAGGACTGCAAGGCATAGGTTGGGGTGTTTTATGGCCTCCAGCATTTGTCCCTTTGTATTTGATGATTTTTTGACCCTTTATTCTCCTCTTATCTGGCCCAGCTATCATTACTTGACTGCACTACTCACAGACAGTGGATTGAAACCTGCAACTGCTCCACAGGGCCACATTCATGTTCCTCACTGGTGAGCCATAGGGATATACTCACTTCAGTGGCTTTCTCCTTGTAGCAGCCTATCAAGGATGTGTATTTGTGTTTAAAATCAAGTATAATCTCCAACTTCTTTCAAGTACTATCCTATTAAAGAGACTCTACCTCACACCTCAAGAGATTTCACAAATTGTAAAGATGGACAGGAGTCTGTTGAATACCCTGCAGCACCCCTCCATAGTATTTGAGAAGTACTAATTAGAAATGTTTCATTTGGGAACAATTTGCTAAAAAATAGTGATGGAAAACTTCAGATCAGAGGAAGACAGGTCTTAATCTTGACCTCTTCCAGAAATCCCCGCCTGGTAATGGTATGCAATGGCTCAAGCTATTCTTGCCCAAGCTTCAGTGAGGAAGTGCAGATGTAAAAAGGAAGTAAGAAATAACGACTGCAAAGGTGTATTTACCTAGTTACTAAGAGATGGGAAGAGAAAGCATGATTTACCTGTGAAGCAAGGGAATTTAAGGTAGAAGTTTGTAGTGACAGAGAGTAGAAAGCATAGTATTTTGTTCAAATACAGAGCAAAAGAGAGAAAAGGTTGATTCAGAGGGACAACACAGGATGTTTCTGATGCTTTCTTAGCCAGTTTATCTTATTAAAAAAAAGGGCAAGTCACAGAGAATAAATGAGTTCTGGATGGTAATAAATTGCAGCACTATATGGAAGAGAAAGGGTGATGCTCCTACGTACCATGGATGTGTCTACTCTCATGTACCAAGAAAGAAATATTTAAATCTAAATTTCTACTATGGGAAGAGAAGGATATGACTGGAAAGGAAAATAAAGGCAGCTTAAAACTGGCTTTTATCTTAAATTTATTTTGTTTCTCTTCCATAATACAGCACAATGAAGTTTTCATGCCCCTTTTCTCACCTTCCTTTTGTTTTGCAGTATCACCCGCTGCTCTTTTCATGTCACTACTGCCCACTATCAGCACAATGCACGTTACTTTAACAAACAACACCATTCCCCTCTTTGGGCTTAGGTTGAATTATTTTAGAGATACCATTCAAAGATCTTAAATATATTGGGTTTAGAGCTATTTTTACTTGCACGTGCTTGAGACAGACCTTTGATGTTTCATTTGGGTTCAGGGCAAAACAGACAATACATTAAAATAAGCAAGAGCCAGTGGTTTTGTTCTGAACATTACCAGAAGCCAGGGTGAGACCCAGAAGAGGAAGGGAAGGGAATTGCCAAAGATTTCCATTGGTTCCTTACTCTCCCCAGGGTTTGTAATCCGTCCTATAACACTCTTAATCCCTACTCCTGAAGAGGAGTACAGTATCACTGAAATCTTCACAGTCTCCTGCAAACAAAGGTTTTAATGCAGCCCTTTGTTTATTGTCTCTGAAATCCTTTCATTTTTCAGGAAAAACAAAGGGGTTATTTCTTCTCTGGAGCCTGAAGGCTAGGGAAGTTATCCAGTGTCCTATCCTGCTCTGCCTCCCATCCACAGCATTTTGACAGGCATGGACTAGTCCATGTCCAAACACTACCTCACTGGACGTGCCAAAGGAATGGAATGCTGGAGACATGGAGTGCTGGCATGATAATTTTCCAAGTGTGAAGGGAAGGCAACCACAACTTCCAAGCTGGAAGGCAATGTCCATATGACACAGAAAGCAGCCTCTGGAGAGGCTTGAGTGCCCCTCCATGGCACTCTGTCACTATGTTCAGGGTGTGTGCCATGTAAGAGGGAGACAAGCCTGGTCCTGAGAGCAGCCTTGGGAATATCCTTAGCCAACAGTATCAATGTTATCTAAAGTGGCAGGGTTCAGGAAGCTGAACTTATCTGCTCCTACCTTTGCCCCGCCTACCCATGCAGGAGCTGAGGAAAGGCAGAAGTGCACAGCAGCTCCAGCGTAGTCTTGGCAACTCTGGCCTGAGATATGTTAGGAGCTTTCTTATCTAGCAGCATCTAAAAGTGAGAAGATTCTAACCTCTCCATTCTTGGTGGATTGTACAGGGAATTATTCCCATCCAAACTGAAAGCTTTCTTGGAGCTTGACCTGGTAGATGTGCTCCTACTTGCTGTTTCATCTAATTAATTTTACTTACCTTTTACTACATCTTTCAGCATATGGGTAGACCCATCATTGTCTGTAGTTATTTCAGGAGACAATGTATTAGAGGTAGCTCAATCTAAACCTGTTGTGTCTAACATGCAAATGTGGAAAGGACAAAATTTTTATATTTTTTTTAAAGGAACAGAAATCCTATAGAAGTAATTTTAAAGGAAAAGAATACTGGGAGGAATACAGGAGAATAGGAAGAATATGTTGGGAAAAAAAGTGAAAGCAAGCCACATAGAAGTAATCAGGGTAAATACAAAGTACAGCAAAATGTGTTGGTGCTAAAATGGGAGGAGTTTTAAATGTTATAGAACAGATAAATTATCCTGTGGCACCTACAGAGATCAGCAATGTAGACGGGAAATAACATAATGAGACTGGAATGATGCAGGCTACCAGCATGCAGGAAAAAATGTCCCTGAAGGATGCTCAGAAGCAGCCATGTAAGGAAAAGTTGGAAGGTGGTATAAGAAGACAATCTACATGTAACTTGACAGCCAGCTTGCATTACAAAAGACCCATGCCACTCTCAGTGGGCATCACACTAACCAGCCTGGCTTGGATACAGCTGGAAAGTTGCCGTTAATTTCTTGGCATCCCAATGACAAACACTGTAAAATCAGGGGCCTCAAAGAAGAGTAGAGACATGATCAGATCATTTGGTGTGGGTTTGATTTATGAAGATAGAGAGATGTTTAGATATAAGCTGGCAAAGAGATAAGAAAATAGCAGACATGAGTCTACAAGTATCTGAAGGATGTAGGCAGGGTCACATAAATGTGCTTGGAGAGAGAAAAGAAGATAGGAAGAAGGGAAAATTATCTACCAGTGTTGAGTAGTCAGGATCATTTCTGACATGGATAAAATGAGATTAAAAAAATCACCATTTGTTTCATTTTTCTAAATTTCCTTAAAAAACATAATATGCAATGAGCAATCAAAGGAAGACAGGAAATTGACAACTAAAAGCAAAATCATTAAAGAAACAGCAAAGTAATATTAAGAGCACAATGCATTCAAATTGGCACAGAGGGCCAGATGGTACATACCCAAGGGTATTAAAGGAATTAGTTGAAAAACTCTTAGGCCCATTATCCATTATATTCAAGTGCTCCCAAAGAGCTGAGGAAGCCTTGATGACTGACAGAGGGAAGACATCACGCTTCTTTTCCAAAAGGGGAATTATGGATCAATTAACCTCCTTCCCAGGTGAAACTTGAGTCTTTAATAATAAGAAACCAGTAGTTGTTCTGCAGGAAGAACAAAACAGAATGTGTGACACATAAAGATAAGTCACATTAAGAGAAGAAATTGCATCCAAGTGATAGACTCTACATCCAGATTATAGTCAGGATGTTGATGGGAGGAGGAAAACCACAGTTGTGTGTGTTGGGTGGGGAAAATGAAGAATAAGCAGCTGCTTATCCATTGTGTGGGATGGACCATAGTGGGCCGTGCTGGTGGGAGGAGGATGGGGATACAGTCTCTTGAGCTGCTCATTAAATTTACCCTTACATGTTTCACTCATTGACAAGACAACTGGTTACACTGAGAGCTTTCTTACTGAGAGCTTTCTTACAGAGACCTTCTTGATTTCATGAACTGATTTTCTTCAGTTTATTCAGGCATAATACTCCTGTAGATACTGATCCATCTCTAAAAGGTTACATGCAGACACAGTTGACTTTAACAGTGGTTGGACTGAACCCAATACAGAACAAGAAAGATGTAGGGTGGATACAAAGAGTAACAATGAAAGAGATTAAAATGAGCCCGTACAATAGAAAGTGGAGTATGCTTGTAAATATTGCCATATTGGTGTCCTCAGAGACTCCTGCTATGTTGGACATTATATTATATGAAGAGTTGGACATAGTGGAAATTGCAAGAAACTGAAACAACCTAAATGCAGAAACATCCACAGGGTAACAATGCTCGCTGAAGAGAGGTCAAAACAGTAAGGCAGAGGCTGTGGAGAGCAGTAATGTCAAAAAGATCCTGGGATGCAAATGTTGATAGAAAACTACAACTGATAATTAATTAAAACAATACCAGATCAACCTACTTTTGAAGTGCTAATAGGAATACCACTCAGAGCAGGACCTACTGAAAAGAGGTAAATGGATAATGTTACAGATTAACTGGTATAGACAAGAGAAATTACCTATTTACTAGGAAGATTAAAGGAATTAAATGCATACATAGTCTGGAAAAAAAAGGGAGGTAGCAAGGTATAGTCTGATACAGAGACAAATCCTACCATGAAAGAATGCTGCTGAGTGGGAGGGAGAACCAGAGCTCTTCAATTAGCAATGGTGGGGCTACACACACAGGGCCACACTCAGACTGGGAAAGGGGGGTAATGATCTGATGATTCGACAAGGTCTCCAGCAGGATTGGCTTGGAAAGGCCTCCATTGTCCAGAAAAACAAGGTTTAAAACCACCATACACTCTGGTCCTGTATTTGGTTATCCACCTACATGGAGTCATCTGTTGGCTACATCTGAGTTCACAGCATGTTTACAGCCACATTTCAGCGGTGTTCCTGGGGCCAGTAGGTGTGAAAATGGAAGCAAAAGCAACAGAGCTTGAATAATGGGGGAAAAGTGTATGGTAAGAGGAAAGTCACTGTAATCAGGTTCTGAGGTTGAACTCAAACCTGCTTTTTGACTTGGCAAAACTGCTCAGTGAAAGCCCTTGGTGCTCTGGCAGGTAAACATCTCATTCACCCTTAACACAACAGTAAAATTGCCCTGAGCTGAATGGTGAGATTGGTGCTACTGTGAGCCCTAGCTTTGTGCATCATCTCCGGGTGCCTCTACTTCCTCTGTGGGCAACAGCACTCAATCTGGGAAAAGATGAGATGACCTATTGGGAATCTGAGTGGACCATTCATTCCACCAGTACCTCCATTTCTTTGTCCACCCACTTCTGACTTCAATTCACAGTGCAAGTTATGATCCAGACACCTCAAAATGTTCATGGCCAGCTAACCAGCTCTTCCTCATTTTCACACATCATCTCCAAGCCTTTATTAATGCAGAGCTTTCAGGAGCCTGCAGCAGGATCTATCTGCAGCAGGCCCTCTGTTCTTGAATTTTCACCCAGCAGAGACACTCCTCATTCTTATCTGATCTTCACCAAAAGTGGCAGGTCTTCAGCTCTCCACTAAGGCAGGGTTCTTCATAGTAGGCTAAGGAATTCCTGGCAATTCATCTCAGTAGAAAGGCTTTCACTATACGTAAATGATACGAAATCCACCTACATGCTTGGGACAGTGACAGCACGTTGGACTCATACAGCATCACTCGAGTGCCCGTAACAGTGACTGTAGCAACACTACTGGAAGCTCCAAAGGAAGGGTATGAGAAATTCACTCCCACCACTTGACTCATGTGGGTTGCTGCTTAGATACAGGTTGAAGCAACCACTGAAGTCACGGGTGTCTGTGGGCTGCTCAGTTTCTAACCTGATGTTTTATGGGGCTCTGCCTATCAAAATATTTTGGATCTGCTCATCTCTGGTTACAGTGCCAGTTTCAGAAACATGTTTTGATTGCACAGAAACCATTGTTAGGCACCATCTTGCTCAAACACTGGTTGAGTTGGCTTCATTTTGAGAGTGGTTATCAGGAAAAGGCCATGTGTGCATGGCAACTATGAGCTGTGGAAAACAGTTTTCAAGGAGCATCCCAAGATTCCGGGGCTGCTATTCTGACTGGACAATGTGGTGTTTACATAAGTAGTGTTTCAGAGAAATACTCATAAAGGGAATATGCAGATAGGCGAACAATTGTTGGCTTTGGGACTAGTAATAGACCCAAAATTCATATTATATTTTCAAAAGAAATGTCATATTGTCTAATCTTCAAATTGCCACCACTTTGGTGTTACTAAATGAGAGGAAGTGAAAGCTTGTGGCTGAGATGGTGTGGTCCAGGGTCAGTTCCTATTTCTACCCCAGACTTCCTGAAACCAAGTTACTTGGTACTTCTACCCTTATGTCCAACAGTTCCCTTGTCAGGAGAAAAGGAAAAGAATACCTTTCTGCATGCTTCTTCTATTTTGTTTATTAAGTAATGAGGGGTCATGGAGAGAAGATTTAATATAAAGATGCACAACCCCCTGCACTGTTTGGGGGTGTTCCTCATCTTCAATGAGGACATATACACTTTTATTAGTTTTTTTTAGATTACCATTAAAATCTATTTGATTTCATAGTATAATATTTATTCTATTTTTAGCAATCAAGAGTAAAAGGGTGAGGTATACTGTTTTCCAAATCATGGCTAGTCAATGATAGACTATTTAAACCTTCCTATTCAGGTGAGTGGATATCCCCATGTCTTCTTTCAAATTTATGATCTTCCTTCCTGCCTTTAATTGTCCTTGTTTTCCTGAGGAAATCAAAACATAATGGTATAAACCAGTCATTTTGTTATATATAATGCATATGATTTGCCTTTTAACTTGAGTGGTTTTTAACCATCTAGGTCTAAGAGAGCAGCATTTGTAAGCTGTGGTCCTGAGGCAGTGATGGTGGTGAGCAGGTTCTGCTGCCTGGTTGGGTTTGTTTGGCTTGTTCTCCAAAGTGCCTGAGGATTCTCAGGACTGCATCCAGGCCTGAAGTCATTTCATACAATCTCAGATGCTTGATAGTCAGGAGTTTAATCTATGTAAGAGACTATAGTCATTGGAGAGACAACTCTGAAAAACAATGCTTCACGTGTCTCTTCTATGGTTGTTATAAGAGCATGAAGAATCTCTGGTGTTGTCAACCAGGGAAGGTAATTAACCCTTCTCATTGAAGAGCATATACAATGTGGCATCCTGATGAGAAAAAAAGCTCTGTCAGGGTGCAAAGGTGTTCACACATAACTGCCCCTGCATCCATCAGGTTCAGAGTGATCAAGGAAAGAGCCTGATAGTGACCTACGTCCTTCACCCAAACCAACCCCACAAAGACATACACAGCTTTCAAGTCCATAAACAGAAGTCTGAAGTAACTGCTTAGGTATCTGCTGTGGCCTTGTGTTCAGCCTTCTCCAGGGTTTGAGTTGTAGACATCTCTGACATTAATTCTCCTCCATCCCATTTAGCCAGATAGTAGGAAAGGAAAAAAATAATTTTCAGTGTTGTTTACCCATGCCTGCATGAATTTACTTTAATAAATGAGATGGAAAGAGAGGTGTCAGTGTTTTCAAACCAGGAGTTCTTGGTGGTCGTGATGTTCAACTTCTGATTTATATTTGGTACGTGTCTCTTTCTGCTTCTGTTCTTAGCAGTTTTAAGTGACCTGACACCAAGCACATTGAAATCTATGGAGTTTGGAGCAGTTTTGTGATGTGCTCAGTGTTTAGAAATGATAAGTATATTGATAAAGCTTGAGGTTTTCAGTCAAATTGGAGAAGCTCTGCCAAATTTCAAACTGCCTCAACATTACTTCCATTGATTAATTACCTTTGAACATTATGCCATGTGAATTTTTAACAGGGACTAACCTAATCCTCCTTCATAAACTGTAGCAATATCAGGCCCATATTTTATAGCAAAAATCACTGTTTTTTATTTTTAATTTATAGATGTGACTTTAATCACTGCAACTTCTTCAAAGTTGTAAAAGGACTTGAGGGAAACAGAGTTGGAAATATTGATTTATGGTTTTTTGGTATTCAGGTGCTGAATCACTACATAATATACACCGTGCTCTTAAACCTGCTGCCAAGGAAGAGTGAGAACACAGATGCTTTCACCATGCTTGTCCGTGTCATCCTTTCATGGTGTCTGTTCTCTATGGAGAAAGAAAGGGAAGGGTGTGCTGAACACATTCATAACTTCAGTCCTACAGGTAGATGGGACAATTAACAGTGACCAGTTTCTTTGCCAAGCATAACTGAATACTAGTCTCTTCAAAAGTCTCTTCAAAGTTCTTGCAAAAGCAAGAATTGCCAGGGTGAACATTTCTGCTGGCCCATTTAAAATTAGTTTTTCCTAAACACACATGGCAATGTAACATTCACTTTCTACTCATTTGCCCCAAAAGGCCATGACGAGTGCTAAATAAGATGTGATGTGACGTTAATAATATTTAAACTATAATTACTGTCCATAATACGTATACAGTAGGATATATTTTGTTTTCAAAATTTCCTAAATGGAGTCTCTTCCTGGAGTCTTTGCTGCTCCCATATGTTGCTTTCAAATATCAAATTAGTTTTTCCTATTGGTTTCAACATCTTATGCTTTGGCCAGCTGATGTAAATAGGCATAGTTCTATACTATTGGAAATATGTCAGTCTATACCAGCTGAGATTACAGCACAGTTGTAGTTTAAAATAATACTTAACATATTTTTAATGATTTCTTGGATAATGCAAAGCCACCTATTTTACCTCAGTTTCTGTCTTCAGTAAAGCATATGAGTAAAAGTTAACATCTTGGGGAAGGTGGGAGAACAGACCTGTCCCCACTCAGTCTTCAAGAAAAATATCCTTTACAAAGTCATGATGGGAGGGACTGTTTCCACAAGACCAGTGAGATAGAAAAACATAATTTACCATTTTAAGTGGTTCTGAAAACAGCTAAATTCGAAGCACTGAAGCAAATCTTTTTGGCTTCAATTCTGGCACTGCTTAAATTATTCACTGTAAATATATGACCATACTGATTTAACTCTTTTGCTGTTCTTTGTGATTTCCCTGTTCAAAGCACAGTTTTGCCTATTAAACAGCTTTCAAACACTCACTTTGAGCTGCTTAAAGATCTTACCTATGCACTCACATAATTCCTCCTCTTGAAGTGCCAGTCTCATTATATCAAAAAGAAGTACACACAAGTTGCTCTCATGCCCCCATGTAAAGTTCTACTTCGGCAGGGCTTGGTATTTGCCTGGAGTTGCCACGTGCTTGTGATCCCTTGTGCAGTCTCTCATTTCCACGCCCATGGGATGTTAGCTGGGGGAGGGCTGTCAGGGACTAATTATATTTTGGGTTGGAACATCTAATTCCTATGTGTTCTCCCCTACCTTGGGTTCATTTTGCCCAGGTGTCTTTGGGATGGCTGCTGAAACCATGAGTGAAACTGAGCATTGTGAGCACGACTCTCGATGGGGACAGCCGTTTTCAAAGCATCTCCCTAGCATTTTTCTGAAGTCAGTAATCTTTAAATCTCTATCCCATACTTGATATCTTTAAAAGTCTGCTTGGACCATTCATATCAAGTCTAGGTATTGTGTGAGTTAAGTGTATGAGCGAAACAGAGCTGATACACATTTCTGTCTCCTATCCCCTCACTTGCTGCTTGTTAGATTCTTTGCTAATTCTGAAATCTGCTGAAGTGTGAGTGGGAAACAAGAAAGATGCCATTTGGGAACTGGTGATTTCAACATGAGCACGTTACTGTGCTGCTTTTATGTGGCAACAAAATAAAACTTAAAGATCTCCTCTGGGCATGCCATCTTCGGTATGTTGGGGGAAATATATTTTATATATATATAAAGTAAAGCAACACCTGTGAGGCTGCCAGCTCCCTCCAGATGGTATAAAGACACTGGTACCTGGAAAGAATAAGTTAAAACCCCAGAGCTTTGTGAAATAGTAAAAAGCAGGGCACTGGCTTGAGTAGTAAAACTCTTCTGCAACGCCGTTTGAGGATGCCTATGGGCAAGGTCACACTGCCTTCAGCTGTCCCATTAAACGGCCCTCTTGTGAGTGTCTACAACATAAAAAGCTTTTGGCAAGTTTTGGGGTGGTTGTCGTGTCCAGAAGGCACTTAAATGTGTCCCATTTGAGATGGTTGCAAGGGATGCTAATTGTCAATCCAAACTCAAATGTGACTGGTAGCACTGTTATCCATAACCCTGAACACCATTGAAACTTCAGCACATAACAGCATAAAATGCTCCTTCTCAGGGTCTGAAAAAAAGTTCATGAGCTGTTTGAACTTGATCATATTCAAGACTGTATGGCTGTGTTGCAGCCCTTGGCAATTCTGCCAGTCTATGGACTGGACATAGCTCCCTGGCCATTGGTCTTCACAGCTTATTGCACCCAGCAATGGGTAAATATTCAGTGGTTTTTCTGATGCTCTTGTTTCTCCTAATGGAACTCCTAAGTAACCTAATTGGTAATTCACACTTTAATGAGCTCTTTATAATGGGGTTAATAACCTGCACTATTTTGTGTGGTTCTAACCATTAGCAGCTTTATGTTAAATGGGTTTAATTTGTTTTGATGCACATCTGTTGACTTAGCGCCTCAGAAAGTAAACAGTTCAGTGCAGATTTGATCAGGAACGAATTTGGAATATACCCTTGAGGTCCTAAATTTAGGTGGAAACACTACCACTATCTGCTTTCTTTCAGTTCACCTTATTAAGATTTTCCCAAGACCCAGCAGGATGCATTTTTCCAACAAGATGCTGCACAACGTTGTCCCGCCGCTGCGGTAATTGGTGGCACACTGTCGTACCCAGCCAGCCGTTTTCAAAGCATCTCCCTAGGTGTTCAGTTCAAGGGATGAATTGATACTGGCACCTTGGAGGGGTGGGGAGGAGGAAGAAAAGAAATCTGAAAAGGAACCTAAATGGGTGGGGGAGGAGGAGGAGGACTGGTTCCCAGGGATTTCACACATAACTTCTGTTGCTATGGCAATCTCTCTGTCTGTCTGTACTTGCTCAGAGCAACAGCTTCATCCAGAGCCACACAGTCAGGCAATTTTGATAGTTCCCTTTTGGCAGTGTGGGGGACAAGGGATGTTTTCTTGAACAACAAAAAAAATAGTGGTGTGTAGGGAAGTGTGTAGGAAGAGTTTGCAAATATGCATTAACCTGGTCCCTGTTCTTGCCAGGGTGTCATCTGGGGCATGTTTATGTATGGCACAACCACAACCTGATTTCAGCTGGAGCTTCTAGGCAGAGCCATGGTACAGATAAATAAAAAGGTTTGGGTCAAGGAAGTGAGAATTCAGCAATCACATCCTCCAGCATATGGAGGAACTACAAAACATGTCTTGTATCCAAACACCCTTTTACGTGCTCTCAAACTAGCAGGATGGGAGTGTTGAATCACACAGATTGTCCCCAGTAAAACACCATCTCACCCACAAATTGCTTATAACACTAATAGAAACATGGCACAGACAAGAATCTGTGGGAAGGGTGAATCACTGGAAATGACATATTTATATAGCACCTCTCAACATCATATTATGGCAATTCTGTTTCCGCAGGATCTGATCCTAGAGGTCCTGCTGCACTCTAGACCTTGAGGATGTGCACAGCCTTCAAGCTCTGCTTAATCATGGCCTTTCCAAATATAGGAGGCAGTCAAAATGTCCCCTCCAAGAGGGTACCAGATGGCTCACTTCCCTTGACCTTGAGGCAAGCCAAATTTCAGCTGTGCTTCACAAAACTGTATGCCCACAGAACAAGAGGGTGCAGTGTAAGTCTAGCCTGTGAACAAGTCATCTTGCTTCTTCAGAAGGTATTTTCACCAGGATAGAAGTAAAGAGAAATTCCATACCTTCCTGCACCCTTTTCACACTGTGACTTCAGGAAACTGCTCCCTCGTGATGAAAAGTTCCTGCAATAATGCACCCTGAGGTGTTGGTTTTAAGCCTTTCCAGTAAACAAGATGTGTCCTGCTTTACAGAAGTGCACTTGCCAGGGTGCAGCTTGCCAGCTGCTAAGATTCAAACTTGGAAAATTGATTCTTTTTCTTTTTTTCTTTTTTTCTTTTTTTTTTTTAATTGAGCTGGATAAAGTCTTTGTAAGATAAGAGTATCTTGGCACAGCTTGAACAGAAAACAGAGGTAATGCCAGTTGCATGTCAACTTTTCAATTGGCATGTATTTTGTTGTTTAGAGCTGGTATTAGTGGGATGTGATCTTCCCTCCAGTGCCAGAGAGGTTAATGTAACTGTCACTACAAGCATTTGAGTTAGGCAACACATTTCTCAGTTTAAATCATGCTTCACATATGGACTTAGTGTATTGAAAGCATTTTAGATTTCAATCCAAACTTCCTCTTTCAAGTCAAGGCTTCTTTCAGCTTCCTCAAACATTTTTAATGACAAGAAACTGAACTAAGTGGATAGAGTGCTTGATAGACTCTTCAGCATGTAGAGCAGTGCAAACTCTGCACCATGAGCATCATGTCCAGAGAGCCTTGCTCTGCCCATGGATGGTGTGGCAGCACCTTCTGTCCTTCCCTGAACTCTCACCACCACCAGCTCCATTGCTCTGCATCTTCTAGAAATGTTTCCTGACCCCATATGTCTTAGAATCTACTTTTATTTGGAAAAAAATGTGGGATGCCCTTGCATGTTCTGATTGCTGGTGCATGTAGCAACACTAGGAAGACAGCAGCTGATCAGGGAAAGCCCTGTTCAGAATAAATACCAGCCAATAAATACCAGCCAATAAATACCAGCAGCAGAGAAGGTTCTGTTTTGTCAGGCCACACAACTCCCCTGGCCATTTCTGCTGTCTGGAGTTACATGAGTCTCCCACATATTCAGCAACAGGGTGTTTCTTTTCCCAACTGTTGAAGTATTCCACTTGAACAAGTGGGCTCCTAACAACGATGCCTTCCCACTACAAGGGTGAGAAGTAGTAGGGCCTATCTGAAGTGAACTGCCTGCAGTCGTGTTTCTCTTTGAGAAAAATCTCACTTTTTCCAGAGGGTTCCCCCAGCCTGGAAGCCTGGAGATAAGGAGGCAAAGATAAAGGCTGAGCTGTGGGGCTGTTTGCATTGGAAGAGACAATAAAGTTGATGATAGTAAATGCTGAGTGCATGAGACTGAATGGATGGGTGGAAAATTACCAAGATATTATATGCTGCTTTATCCTGGGAACTCAACAAGCAAATGTGATTTCTAGCCCAGTGTGATATGATATTAGCTGAGCTGCATCCTAAGATACATGGGAGAATGACTGGCCTCTCCTGCCTGCCAGCCTCTGCTCTTCTCAGGCTTTGTTACACTGTTCTTCACGCCATGGGCAGTGGGCAGCCTGGGGACTGGCACAACAGGGCTGTTGAGATTTATATCCTACTTATGCCACCCCCAGTAATGTCATTTAGGACTGTTTCTCTCCTCCCTTTTATTTAGAGCTTAGTCCTTTTGGGGTTCTGAGCCTTCATCTGCCTGTCAGCCGCTCTATGTTAATTTGTTTTTTTAAGAGCTAACAGCAGTTGCCTTCCCACAGCCATGTTGTGTAGATAAACAGGTGATGTCTGATGGTGTATACTCCAAGCCTTTCTGACAGAGTAAACCTGAGGCCAGCATTGAGAGTTGGCTGCTGGGGCAGCAGAACTAGAGACCATACTGCTCTTAAAACAACATTCAAACTAATGAACAAATGAATGAGACACTTGCCTACATCTGAAGACTTCCTAATCCTTACCCAGTGCTCACAGCTGCTAGAGATAGTCTGCATGGATCATTGAGCCAACTGAATGGAGCACAAGGAGACTTTCTTACTTCCAACCCATGAGTTGCTCTGTTGCATCATAAACCTCTGAGACAGAGGAAGGAATTCCTAAATTCAGTATCCATAAAAACAGAAGGCTGCTGACAGATTTGAACTGCAATTAGGGTGGAGTCTTCAACATTTATTTATATTTTTCCTGTCCCCATCCCAGCGAGTCCAAGCAGGAGCAGGAGGGCAGGAGTGGACTAGGTGGCATGTGGAGAAGCACATGCAAAAGTCCAAAGGATGCACCTGGGACCTTTCCAGGTAATTGATTGTAGCCTGTGAGTCATCTGTAACCAACAACCAGGTCTGGCCTGGGTTAACCCCCATGCTCAGCCTCATGCATCCAGATCTGAAATGGAGGAATGGTCTGTGATGAGCTCACCAGCAACCTGCACCCTTCTTATTTCCAAATTTCCTGCAGAAACTTGCTGGGCACTGCAGGGACTACAGCTTTGTTCTGTTTTGTTTCACGTTTCCAAAGGAAAGATACTGGCCCTTGAAGCACATGGAGAATGGAAGGGTGGAAATAAGTGTATGGGCTATGTTCCTCTTAGATATAAAGCAACTAAAGCCACCAGGAACTAATTTCTTCCATTTCCTTCTAACTTGAATAAAAGTCCTTTTTTTTCTTTTTTTTTTTTTCCTTGATAGAAAGTCACAACCTTTCCAGAGGTAGATACAGAGGTTTTCAGATGTGAGCTTTAAAACTTTGTGTGGGGTTCCCAGTTTAACATCTGGGGTCTCAGAAAAGAGCCCATTTTCAGGACACACTAAAAAATTGAGATGATTTAGTACATCCCAGCATCATACTGAACCTCTCTTTGCTTTGGTCAATGGTGCAGAGCTGTCCTGCCTGACATACCGTTTCTTCACAAGCCTAGAAGCTTACAGGGCTTCAAAAATGAGAAATAATTATCCAGATGTGCATTCCAAACATCATTCCCACATGAACTGATGGGGCCCAAATTAGCCTGGATTTACACCAGTGCCAGATCATCCCTGGTGTGACAACAGAGCTCAGCATACACCCAGGAGCCTGGCCCCTCTGGCCCAATGTCTCTGCATCACTTGGACCACCTCAGTATGATGGGGAAGGGTCCTGGGCAGACCCTACTGCCATGGTCTTCTCTGCAGCAGCTGCTGCCTCAGTTTTTCCAAAGCCAGGGTAGTCTGGAAAGATGCTTTGGCAGGGCTTGGCTAGTCCTGTGATGTGTCCATAGAGAGGAGGTTATCCTGTATTCCTTCTCTCACAGTTAACTGGAAGGCTGGGAGAAGGTCCCAAAGCCTTGGTTAGTATCCAAGGGGCAGCACATGTACTCTGACTGTGACATACTGGAGATCTTCTTAGCAACTTTGTGACTGATCCTCAGTCATACATACATACATATACACATACATATATACACATACATATACACATACATATACATGAGAGATTATTGGGCCAGAGCTTTAGCTATCATAATTAAGTGCAGGTCCAATAGGGCCAGTTGGTATGTGCCAAAAAATCTGGCTCTGTGTGACTGAGGCTGAAAATCTTCCTGGGAGGGAAGTGTCTGTGACATTTGTTGCATGACACATTGTTGGTAAAGATAAGCAAATAACTCACTTTAAATTATCCAGTCAATAGATGTTGCTGCATCATTGCTTACCAAGACATCATGGGACTGATGAGCTCTCTCCTCCTGTCCCCCAAATCTGTGCTGGAGCAAGAGCTGGCTGTGCATGATTCCACCTCCTGTCTCCCTGGTTCACCAAGGAGGGACCCCCTCCATGAGGCTAGAGAGGAGACAAGCTCTGCCTTGGAATTCAGATCTCTCCTAGTCTGGGCATGGCCAAATTATCCAGGAGCAATGTCCAACATTCACAGATTAATTTCCCATGACTCACGATATAATAATTCCTGCTGTAATTCATGGTATGACTCCTAGTGTTATGCTTCTAGGATTCACCACCTGAAATTTGAGGAGAACTGCAAAGGCTTGATGGGACGTGAGGATTGCAGGGTGTCTCCCAAAGATCTCACAGTCCATGTGTAGAAAACACCCAGTTCTCAGCTACAAATGTTTCCAGACCAGAAGTGTGGTGGATTTCCTGTTTGTAGAGATCCCAGTTATTTGCTTTAAAATTCATTCCAGCACTAATGTTCACACTGGTCAACTTGTTCACTGGACTGTTTCCAGAAAACGGATGCAAAACTGGAGCTGTGACACAGGGAGGGGGAGATAGGTGATGGTTTCTTAGTTTTCTGTGAGTGAATAAAACGCACACAGACACTGTCTGGGATTAGACCAGACACGGTTGGAAAACTTATAGGAATCAAGTAATGGAGATGGTAGAGGAAATCCTGTCATTCTTTGTTTTAGTCTTACTGATGTAACTTTTATGTCCCTTTTATCCCTTGTCTCATCCAAGGCTTCCAGAGGGAGAGCTGTGACTGACAGCTTTGGTCAGACAAGCAGACATGACGTGCAAGAGGTCAATTCATTCTCTGTTTGTCAGAGAGGAAGAGATTTATTTGCTGTAGGTACATCCGGCTTTGACTTCTTTGCGATGCTCTTTTGTTTATGCAAACCAGTCGGCTGGGGGCAGGGAGGTCAAGATCTACATCCCAAGTAGGAAAATGGTGCTCAGAAATAGCAGGCCTGGGAGTTCAAGAGATGAAGGTCCCTCCAGGCTCCCTCTCAAATGTGCCCTGTAGAAAAGGAAACTGCATTTACGCCTTTGAATTGCAAAGCCAAGCTTTATCACACTGCAATCAAATTATTTCAGGGCAGATGATACACAGAGGAGGTGATCAGGATCTATTAGCTACCCATATTTTTTCAAATGAAAGTTCCAAGTGCCTTAGAACATGTTGTGTTTTGATAAATTTTGACATCCCACCCTGTTTTGCAAAAACATTTGGAGATTAAGACAACGAATCCCTTTTTGCTATTAAAACACAGAATAAAGCTCAGGCTTGTGCCCAAAAGAACACAGACTCTTAATAAATCTATTCAGGTGGCTTTCTTCTCCTGATCTGCAGTTATGTGGTAACCATGAGGGTTTTTATGAGCTGAAGGCTCTCTCTACATGACATAGGACCTTTCTGTCTTTGAAAGTTACTTCTACTGTTTGTTTGCAGTCATGGCTTCTTTCTTATTTTCCTAACCCATTGCTGTTAAAAATTGTAAGTGGTTCAAGTCTCCGGGGAAATAACTCCCTCCACTGACCCTGTTAATGACAGACTTATATGTACTTGCTTTGCACCGAGTTCATGAAGTTAGTTGGTTTCCTTGTGCTGCCATCTACAGAGCAAGCAACAGGTAGTGCCTTTGGACTATTAACAGAGTTCATTCCAAATCCTTCTCTTTAAATCTTCATGATCACAACCCTTTTTCAGCTCTGGTAAGCACTGGTAGCAGCTCTGACTGCTGATTTTCTTGCCCAAGACTGTCCTTGAAGTAATCATCATAAGACTGGCAATCCAGATGGCTTTGCTGCAGGTCTGTGTCACAGGCTGCTTCAATATCGGGGTGATTCAAGTCTACAACTCTCTAATCAGAGATCAAGAGCCAGATCTCAGCTCTAGGAGTTTCTGGGCCACCCAGAAAGTTATTTCTTCCTGCTTCATTCTCATTTCATGCTTTGATTCATCATCCTCTTCTACATAGGACTTCTGTCTCTCCTCCAGGCACAAGGAGCTGCAATATTATTGTGGCATTGGTGGCAACCGATTTGGGGGCTATTTTCTGCACATGAGCACTCCCAGTGTGGCACAAGGGAACAGAAGTCTCTGCAACCAAGCTGCTGCGTACCCTTAGTCACACCACTTCACTCCAGTGGAGCTCTAGGATGGAGCAGAGCTGTGACATTCTCCTGTAAAGGAAGAAAAGATTGCCTAGGGTGATCCTAAATCTTTCCATTGATTTTAGTAGGTTCAATGTCAGGTATTCAGAGCTACTTATTGTTTGTGCCAGGGCTCAAGAAGTGAACAAGAAACTCTTAGAGACAATCAGGCTCTCAGGAACCCATTTACTTCTGGTGATTTAGACACTGAAAAAAAAAAGTCCTTTAACAAATCCCAGTGGTACTTAAATTGTACCTGGAATAAGGTTTTCCTTAAGTTTTTGGATGGATGTTCTCTTTCAACAGAAGTGAAGAAAACAGACAGGGAATGTCCTGATTTATAATCTGTTAACATCTTTAAATATCTGATCCGACCTGAATGCTCCAAGAGTCTCCGTGTGAAACCCTATACTGGGTGACACCCTTTAGGTTAAAAATAAATACTGCACTTCTGTACGTGGTGCAAGTGACTGCTGTCGGAAAGTCTGGATGCAAAGCATACAGAGGGGATCGCAGTGCAAGGAGGTTTGTCACTGGCACGGGGCTGATACTGGGTGTTCCCCTGCAGCAGTGAGAAGGAAGCACTCCAGCATGATGGCCTTCTCCTTCCTGTTGTGTTTGTTCCCTGGAATGGCAGCAGGCAGGAAAGCCCAAGGTCTGGTACAAGGTTATAGGTTCAGTGTGCAGATGAGCAGCAGGGCACACACTAAGATGTTTGCAGACACTGAAAAGATGGATTCTTGGGAGGCTGCAGCAAGCACAGCCCATGTCTTCTTAAGACCCACGGGAAACAGAGGGGATTAACAAGTGCCAGCTCTCCTGAGGGTCTGCCTGGGTCTGGAGAGCAACCAGACACCACAGAGGCAAGGGAAGCATGCTGCTCCTGCCAATTTATTCTGTGCTGGAGCTCCCATCCCCCTTCATGACTCTCCTGCACAAAGTGACAGCAGCAGCCTCCCTGCACCATGGCCTTGCAGGAATAAAGTTGGGGTAGGAGTGAGCTACAGCTCACAGAGCTGCATTGAGAAACACCAGCACACACCAACTGGGCACTACCTGAGCCAGCTGTAGCTTCCAGAACCTGCTGTGGGGCAGAGCTTTCACTCAGCTAATGGCTGAGCTGAGCTTGCCAAAGCAGGTAAAGATATAACCTGCAGCTCTCTCAACGTGTTTGTGCAGCTCTTTGACTGCATCTCAGAGAGGAAGAAGGGCACTAGGCAATAACTCACATACCTGCACTGGATTGTGTAAAATGTGGCTGTGAGCACCCATCTGCCATGTTGCTGCATGTGCACTGGTTTTATTACTCTCTGCCCTAGCAGTGTATACACTGGTATTTTCAGGGTGGGGTTCATCACAGGCTTCCATGATTTATTTCCCCTCTCTTTTCTGGGGATTCTGAGCCTCTGCAGAAGCCTTTGAGACTGATAGAGAACATCAAATTTTTGTCCCTGTGTCTACTTTTTTAGATGAGGCTGTGTCCTAAGAGTCTTTGGCTTTAGAATCACTTTACAGTATCCACAAGGAAGAGACTGGAAGTGGGTGGGGGGGTAGGGGGGTGGGGGGAGTGTTTATATTGCTGAGGCAAGGTCTGAGTGCTCTGAACTACATGAGAAAAAACCCTTGATTAGAAATTGGTTTTAATCCCAAGGGCTGTCATGCAGGACTCCACAGAAGCCAGCACAGGCCAAGGACTTAACGGCCACCATGTAGGTTTTGCTGAAAGCCTCACTTGCACTGCACAGGCAGCCTGCTGGCCTCGCATGCAGGATCCAAATCCATTGCAAAGGAGAGCTTAACGAGGTACGACAGCCAGCCTAACTCTTCAGTCTTAGCTCCCAGGATCCTTGTGCTGCCCTACACATCCCACATGGTGCCTTAATCCCCCTGCACCACGGGGCTGATGGGGAGGCACCAGGTCACTCACAGCAGTGAGTCAGCTGCCTGGGGGTGCCTTGCGAGAGGCTGGGGTTCCAGGCAAGAACTCCTCCTTTCGGACAGAGGACATTCAGATTAATTTTAAAAGGCATGATTGACGTTAACAGAACGCACGGCTACCTAAAGGCTGCAAAAAAAACAACCTACAAAAAAACAACCAACCTTGTAGGAAAAGGTGCCTTGAGGGAAAAGAAGCCGCCTTCAGCGAAGGAAGCATCACGTTGAGCTACTGCCCTCTGCTGCTGGGTGGCCTCGGTCAAGGCAGATGGCCGGGGTGAGAACCAATCCTCACCCAGGGGCTGCGGAGCTGAAACTCGCTGCAACCTCTGCCACCCTGCCTCGCCTAAGGACTGGGAAGCTTCTCCCAGGTTTTAATTCAGGATCAAAGTAAACAGATTTGTTCAGCTTGTCCTGAACACTCCTTGTCAACATAGGTAGCCTACAAGGAAGTAACTGTCGTTCACCAAGATAAAAGGTTGCAACTTAATGACTAATTATATCTTATCATGCTTTGCTGGCCTGACACCAGCCCAAATAAACACAGTGCTGCCAGTAGGGCACTGGTGCTTAGGGAGAAGGAACCGTGGGCACACAGGGTCTGGTGTTTCAGTGTCCTCAGACAGAGCCTTCTCATATGCCTCATGCCCCTTACACACCACACGTCAGCCTCATCAGCTAATAGATCAATATAACAACACATTTTAAACAGATATCAGATCTATGCTGGTGTACTAATCAGTATCTAAATGCTGCTGAAAAGCCAGGAACAGGAGGTAGCTGGGAGGTAAAATGGCACAAAGAAGACATGGACCTGTTTGAGTAGATCAGAGGAAGGCCAGGCCACAAAAATGAACACAGGATTGGAACACCACTTCTGTTAAGAAAGGTTGAGAGTTGGGGTTGATCAGCCTGGAGAAGGGTCCAGGGAGATCTTATTGTGGCCTTTCAGTACTGAAAGGTGGACTCTAAGAAAGACAGGGACAGCCTCTCTAGCAGGGCCTGCTGTAACAGGACAAGGTGTGATGGTTTTAAACTAAAAGAGGGAAGAATTTTATTTTTTTTTTTACAGTGAGGGTGGTGAAACACTGGAATATGTTGCCAAGAGAGGTGATAGAAACACCATCCGTGGCAACATTCAAGATCAGGTTGGACAGGATTCTAAGCCAACTGATCTACTTCAAGAAGTTCCTGCTGACTGCAGGGGGTTTGGAATCTATGAACTTCCAACCCAGAATCTTCTATGTTTCTATAAATGAACAGCCTGATGGACACTGAAAACAGGCACGAGCTCCCACTAGGGTGCCTTCAGGCCAAGCTATAGACAAATGCATAGGATAGATGACAAAGGAAATCCATTTCAGGAGTGTTGTACGCAGGGTCTAGACAGCAGAATTAAAAACAGAACTCTGTGAGGAACCTGAAGCACAGCCCAGCTCCTGATCTTGTCCCCGATAACAGTGGGAAGTACCAACTGCTGGGTCTGGAAGCAGGTTATACCCATTTCCAGCTGAGCTGATTGGCACACAGAAATCAACATCATAAAGTACATGACAGTTATGTCACTACCCCGCTGCCTTAGCTTGTCCTGCTATTGCTCACACCAAGAGATGTGATGACACTTTATACCCCTCCCTCGCTCCCTGGGGGATTAAACAGCATAGGCCATGAGACTGGCTCAAGAAACTACAGTTAATACAATCTCATATTTACCAATGTGCATTCAAAGAAATAGCCTCTGCTCTGTGCTAAATCCCACATCCACCTCTACAGACAAAAAGGTTTTCAATATGGTTTAGAGTAAGCTATAACACTAGGTTCACCTTTTCTTATCTTTCTTTCAAGAAATGCTTAAGAATTTTAAAAGCCATCTGAAAACAACAACAATAAAAAATAATCTTCTATACAAATAACCTGTTCAATCAGCAAATTGTTTTTGTAGAATAGAGTAGTTCATCTGGAAGGAACTTACAACAATCGTCTAGTCCAACTGCATGTTAGATAGATAAGCAAATACCTTTACAGAGTTGTGCATAAATTCTTGAAACTAGACAAAAACATCACAAGACAGAATGGTTCTTAGCAGTAGAAATGTCTGTCACTTCAAGTGTATGATTATGATCAGCACCCAAAACAAAGACCACAGACTATGTCCCTGGTGCTGCTGTTCTTTTCACTCCAGAAACATTATGTCCTAGATATACCATAATATTTTTTCAGCAAATTAGCAAAAAAGTCTGGTTTAGTTAGCATATGAAATGCACTGCTACTGTCAAAATTATAACTGGCTGCATAATTAAATATAATTCAAGATGAAAAAATGGCATTTTAATATACTCTACTCAAGGAGCAGAATTTGATATGTCACATAGGCTGACTAGTAATATACATTTCCCATTGGGCAAACTAAGAGACAAGTAGTCATGCTATCCAGAAACGTGTCAAGTCATACCCAGTCGAGAATTTGCTTTTCTAGGCTGTATCCCTCCACCCCATCCTGAAAAAAAAAAAAAAAAAAAAAAAAAAAAAAAAAAAAAAAAAACAAAAACAAACAAAACAAAAAGATTGAAAAAAACAAATCTGAACTCCCAACCTCAAATGAAATGGGGCCCCCCCAAAACAAGATCGGAACG